>OW240914.1:168296002-168565622 GCA_933207985.1 Pelobates cultripes | reverse complement strand
AGGGGAGGAGAGGTGAAGGGGAGTGGAGGAGAGTTGAAGGGGAGGAGAGGTGAAGGGGTGAGGAGAGGTGAAGAGGGGGGGAGGAGAGGTGAAGGAGGGGGAGTAAGAAGAAGGGGAGTATGAAAAACTGGGGGTAAGAAGAACAAGAGGGGAGTGAGAAGAACACAAGGAGGAGGGGGAGAGTAAGGGTGAGGAGAAGGGGGGGACTGAGAAGAACACAGGGAGGGTGGGTGGTGAGGAGAACACAAGGAGGGGGAGGTGAGGAGGACACAGAGAGGGGGAGGTGAGGAGGACACAGGGAGTGGGGAGGTGAGGAGAACACAAGGAGGGTGGAGGAGAGGAGAGACCACTAAGGGGCAGGGGAGAGCTAGAAGGGACAGCTCTATAGGACAGGGGGCAAGACAGGGAGCTCTTTCACACTACGCGCACACACACACACAATGCATCCCTATACATACACAGAAACATACAATGCATCCCTACACACAGAGAAACACAACATGCTTCCCTTACACATAGAGAAACACACAATGCAACCATTACACACAAAGACAATGCATTCTTTGCACACATACACAGAAACACACAATGCAAACCCTTACACACACACTGCTTTTCTTACATACACACAGAAACACAATGCATCTCTAATACACACTCAATGCACACACTTACAGACACACATCTTGCATCCCTTATGCATACAAACACAGATTCACGCAATGCATCCCTTACACACAACCAGAAACACACAATACATCCCTTATACACAAATACACACTGCTTCCACTACACACAAACACACTGCATCACATGCACAAACTGGTATCCCTATACACTACATACAATAAGCACAAATATTAGATCCTCTACAATAACACATAACACATCCCCTACACACTCCACTCCCTGTGAGCGAACTCGTGGGTGGAACATATAAGTGGACTTATGAGTGGGCCTTGTGGGCATACTCACAGTCAGGCCCTGGGGCCCAGAACTTGAGCTGTGTAAGGGGCCCCCCAAAAATGGAGCTGCTTCCAATTCTCCCAGAACATTGAATTTTGTGACCACAGTTTCAAACAGCCTCCAGAGATCCTGTTCTACACCAGACCAGTGGAGCCAAACTGCAGCCCATCATCATCCTCATCTTGTTGTAAGTAGGCAATCTAGTATATTATTAGTGACACTAATCTATAATTTACCTCACATTAAAGGGACACTATAGTCCCCAGAACGACTGCAGCTTAATGAAGTGGTTCTAGTGTCTATAGCCGGTCCCTGCAGGCTTTTTAATGTAAACACACACTGTGGGCAGCACTGGCGTTAGTTCGTATGGCAGCTCATATAGGTGGGGCATTGTGATGTCACATGGGGGGGCGGCAAATACAGCTGTTCCCCATGCAGCCACAGGTGCCGCTGTGCTGGGAGATTGTGATTACTATTTACTTCCTTCCAGCCTACAGAGCAGCGTATGGGAGAGAGAGAGGAGGAGGCATGATTTAATCTTACAACAAATCCAGTAAGCAAATCTTTATAAATTTGGGGGGATCAGCTCTGTTTCCACAGTATATTGGTGTTTACTCTGATGTCTGTATTAATATTGAGGGATTTCTAAGTAATAACATCAGTGTGTGTCAGCAGGGCCAGCCGTTGGGGTGTGCACGCTGTGCGGTCACGCAGGGTGCCATCACAATAGAGGCGCCCCGCGGACAACACAGCTCACAAGTTGGGAACTCCAGCCTATTTATTTAAACAATTCGCTGGTGGTCCACTGGTGCGCACCAGCAGTAGGTGCAGTCAGATTATAGCCTCTCCCTCATTGTTCCGACGCTCAGTTAGTGAGTCAGATCACAGGCTCAGAGATTCTCAGCCTGCGCTCTGACAACATTGAAAGTCAGAGCCGTGAAGGAGCGGGTATGGCAAAGAGCTACTGATTAGCATAACATCAATATCTGTTATAAAACCAGGAAAAGGTGGGCACCATTGCACTGATTTGGTGGTGCAATGGGCCACTTGACTGGTTTTGCCCCCCAGGCCTAAGGCTGCCAGCCCTCCCCTGCCTATTAACAATAGGTCCTCCCCATTGATATCTAGGGCCTCCATCCGCTGCTCGTGGGTGGGGGCCATGAGGGGGACTTAGGGCTCCCACACATCGCTTATGGCTTTAGGTCCCCCCATTATATATTTAATTAATGTCCCACACGCCAGTCATGGTTGGGTACCTGAGGGGCACTAGATCCCCCCGTTTATATTAATAGCCCCCAACAGGGTCACAGGTTGGGGCGTGAGGGGTGCTATGTCCCCCCCATTTTTGTTATTTGGGTTCCCCACCATGTGGGAACGGCACTAGCGACTGTGCAACAATAGCTGCCCAATCATTAGTAGCTTTAAATGTTTAGGCAACATGCCTCTTAAATGTTTAGGCTGTTTAGGTGACATGCCTCTACAATGTGGAAGGATTTAACCTCCCTTTTATTACTATGGGGGTTTTAATGCGGGGGGGAGTAGGAATTAATATTATTTATTACAAGGAGGGCGCTGGTAGTGCTTCTGGCTCCCTACTTATTTATTTTTTTGTGTGAGGTTTGTTTACGGACAAAATTTGGAATGGACGAATTACAATTTTATTTCGTACGAATTTATGTACGAAACGAAAATGTCACTGGTGCACATATTGTGTGTATGAGTATGTGTGTGTAAGTTATGTGTGTGTTTCTATATGTCTGTGTATTTGTGTCTGAGTCTGTGTGTATGTTGTTACAATACAGGCAGGCTCTTCTGCCAATTCTTCCTTCTTCAATTCAGGTATAGACCCCGCTGTATGTTCTCATTCTCCCACGTAGGTATCAACCCATCTGCTTCTCAGCCCCTCTCCTACTCCCTGGCATGTACCAGCCTTTCTGCCTGATCTCCTTCTCCCATGCAAGTATTGATCTGTCTGCCTGTTCTCTTTATGCTATGCAGGCATTATTCCCTCTGCCTGTTCTCCTTCTCCTGGACAGGTATCGACCCATCTGCCTGCCTTGCCTCCAACTACTGCAATTATAAAGAAACTTGAGGCTCTCTGGCAAAGTGTTTACCTCCATCTTTACAAAGATTCTTAAAGGTGCCCTGTACCAGGAAACAATGCCGCCAGAAAGCAAGTCTGAAATTCTGCTAATGGAATCCCTGAAAGAACCAGGAAGGTCACATCATTCTCGAATTGAGCTACAACACTTTATTTCCACCCAGGAAAAGCCCTTATCCATATTACATTAGTCCATGATCAGGAAAGAAGAAGGCAGAAGAGTGAGAAAAAACAAGGTTCAGCAACAAAGTATCAATTTTTTTCATGATGTAACACAAGGCTTAACAACAAATTGCTGAAGCGTTATTTTGAACTTGTGGTCTTATCAAGCTGTTACAAAATATAAGGGGTGGTCAGGGAAGGCTCTTAAAGGACCACTATAGTGCCAGAAAAACATACTAATTTTCCTGGCACTATAGTGCCCTGAAGGTGCCCCCACCCTCAGGGTCCCCCTCCCGCCCGGCTCTGGAAGGGGTTAAATCTTACCTTTTTCCAGCGCTGGGCGGAGAGCTCTCTGCCTCCGATCCTCCTCTTCTCCTCCCCATCGGCTGAATGCGCACGCGCGGCAAGAGCTGCGCGCGCATTCAGCCGGTCACATAGGAAAGCATTCATAATGCTTTCCTATGGACGCTGGCGTGCTCTCACTGTGAAAATCAAAGCGCCTCTAGCGGCTGTCAATGAGACAGCGAGGAAATAGGGGAAGGCTTAACCCATTCATAAACATAGCAGTTTCTCTGAAACTGCTATGTTTATGAAAAAATGGGTTAACCCTAGCTGGACCTGGCACCCAGACCACTTCCTTAAGCTGAAGTGGTCTGGGTGCCTAGAGTGGTCCTTTAAGTGAGATTAAGGTTCTGACTAAGACATGTAAGGATGTGTTTCAAGAGAGGTAACCCCGCATGCAGAATCAAATCACACAAGCAAAGAAGAAACAGTAGATCTAATAGTACATATTACAGGACCTTAGAGTGGCCAGGTTTAACAAGCAGAGAACAAAAGATAGAATAGTCATATAACAGATAAAGGTCAAGCGCAAAATCGATAAAAGAGCAAAGATCTGGGATACATAGAACAGAGATGTTAAGACAAGCAGAGATAAATAACCAGGAATCAAAGTATAAGAAACATGGAAACCACGACATGACAAAAGCAGTAGGCAAGGCTTTTACAGGCTAGGAAACCTTATGATTTGATAATTTTGTGCATTTTGACACGCTGCTCTCAAAATACAAATAGGCAGTGCTGCCTGTAGCATTCCGCACCTGAGGAGAGGTCAGACAGCATACAGGAGATCTGGTACCCCAGGAGACAGTGGTCCTGGGGCATACAATAGGGAATCCAAAAATGTGACAGCAGGTTCTGTTTCTATATCCCATTCAATACAAACAAGAAAAGATTTTTCAAACACACTTATATAAAATTCAAAATACCTTTTTGTCTGATTCAGAACATTTGGCTGAGACAGAGAAGGGTAAGTAATACAGACAGAAGGTGCTAACATATTTCATGCCACCACAGCACTTCATCAGAAACCAGATGAAGTGTTGCTGAGACATGAAATGAGTTAGCACCTTCTGTCTGTGCTACTTCCCTTCTCTGTCCCAGCCAAATTTCCTGAAAAAGAAACTAAGGTATATTCATTTTTGTAAAAACTGGATTAAGATGGAAATCTCCTTTATTTGTGCATGCATGTTCGTACATATGATCAAATGCATACATCTCTACATCCTCATACAGATATATACAAACACATAGAGACAGATACACAAATTTGTACATGTAACATGGCTACAAGCATTTGACAGGGATGGTGATTCATTCAGGCCCTGCTGCTGGCCAGACCTAAATGCTTCTTAATTCTCAGGTGTAGCATTTGCCCTAGTGTTTCTCAGCCCTCCTGGATCTGCTTCTGCTACTGTTTAATACCAGTCATGAAGATTGAGTTGTAGAAGCTATTAATCCAGCAATCCTGTGAAGTAAACTTCCAATTATTTGTTTAAAGGATTAATACATTTCCATTTACTGTAGAATATAAACTTCCAAACAGTCCAACTGGGTATCTGATCTTTACTATTTGTCTTTACCTATTAAATCTGAAAGCCATTTATCCATTCAGCTTACAGTATTGTCCTGCCTTTTCCATACATGACTACCTGAACTTGTATACTGTCAGGTTTTAGCACTGTGTTTATCCAATGTTATTTATTTAGCCATGCTCATTCCTGTTGGAAAATGGACACTGACGCTAAAATGTTCACTCAGATCTATCCTGGAAGTGGGCATTCTGCTGAATGTCAAATTTAGATCACATTACTCAGTCTCCTAAAGTTTGCCCTTACCTTTAGTACCACTTTTTTAATTATTATTATCATTTATATAGCGCCAACAGATTCCGTAGCGCTTTACAATATTATAAGAGGGGGCATTAACTATAAATAGGACAATTACAATAAAACTTACAGGAACGATGGGTTGAAGAGGACCCTGCTCAAACACGCTGACAGTCTATAGGAGGTGGGGTGTAAAACACAATAGCAATCAAATAAGGTGGGAGTGAAGCAGAGCTGGAGGAGAGAGCAAGAGACAGGTATACAAGATAGAGGTTACTCTGAGAGGCCATAAGCTTTCCCAAAGAGATAAGTTTTAAGGCACTTCTTTTTATTATTATTATTATCATCGCCATTTATGTAGCGCCAACAGATTCCATAGCGCTTTACAATA
Source organism: Pelobates cultripes (assembly GCA_933207985.1). Taxonomy (NCBI): domain Eukaryota; kingdom Metazoa; phylum Chordata; class Amphibia; order Anura; family Pelobatidae; genus Pelobates; species Pelobates cultripes. Next base: position 168,559,834 of record OW240914.1, on the reverse strand, counting down.
TTATGAGGGCTGGGGGATATAATTACAAGGAAATATTACAGGAACAATAGGTTGAAGAGGACCCTGCTCAAACGAGCTTACAGTTTATAGGATGTGGGGTATAAAACACATTAGGACAGAAATATCAATCAAATAAGGTGGGAGTGAAGCAGAGCTGAAGGAGAGAGTAGAGTGCTACACTTTAGGAGAGAGCAAACGGCAGGTATGTAAGGTAGAGGTTACTCTGGGAGGCCATAAGCTTTCCCATAAGTTTTCCTAACTTCTTAAACGATTGAAGACTATGGGAGCGTATCACTGAGTGATTGAAGAGTTTGAAGAAGGAGAGCATGATCAACAGTGTCAAAGGCAGCAGAGAGGCAAAAGATATCGCCAATATTGGCAAATATTCTCTGTCTGGTGAGAATGTCCATAATTTAAGCCTATTTAAACATGGTACACTGTATTGTTAACACTTGCTCCATGAAAGGGATACTCTTTTTAATAATCAGAAAAGTTGACCGTTTCCTTGATGCAAATTGTCTTTTGTGTATTTTGCAATTCTGTGATGACATCTAGTGGTCTCTTTATATTATTGTACTTTGAAATATTCATTTATGATTGTCCTTCACCAATTTCAAGCTTACATAATATTAAATTATACCCAATGAGACAATTGTTTACTGCAATAGATTTTTTTTTTGTATGATTTTGTTGATAGCTCAGAATTATTTAGCGAAACATTCAAAACAAACATACACATTATATAAAAAAATATACACATTATATACAAATACACAAAAATATATATATATTATTGAGTGTTATGCATGGTTTCATAATTGCTTAAAAGAAGAAAATGGAAGCAAGCAGAGCCAGCAGTGAATGTATAATCAAACAGCTTAAACTAAAACAAAGCATTTATCCCATTGTACAGCGCTACGGAATCTGATGGCGCTGCATAAATAATAAAATAATAATAATAACAATAATAATTATCAAATGAAGTAAAAGACAAAAATAAATAATCTCCAAAAGGCAGTCATAGTATTCTAGGGCAATTCACCAAAACTAGACTATAACATTTTGCGTGACATATTTTGCACCACACAGGGTGCTTACTCATATGCATGTCTACGTGCCTTCTGGAAATTGCATTATTTTCTCAGTCAGAGCTCAGAGTTTGGCAGTGTGCCACAAGATGTGAGGTAAGATATATATGTTTTTATTTTATTTGTGAAAATCTTCTTTTTCTTTCTCTACACAATTGCTTAATGGAATGGACTTTGGAGTGGAAAATCTCAGTTCTGACACACATCAAATAAAACTAAATTAGAAATCTGACAGAAGTCCATTTGTACTGGATGCTGGTGGCTTAATCAAAATCATACAGAACACACATGCTTTTCACTATATCTATAATATTCAGAACATTAAATGTGGCTTTTGTTATATAATTACTCAGCGTGTAATTAAGAGACGCATGCTCTGGGTCATGTGCCTGCAGACCACGGCAAGTTTTCTCATTGTGCACATACCCATAAATCAAGATGAACACACAATTTTCCATTTTGTTTTGTTTGGAATCTGAACTTTTTCTTAGCTTTGTTCATATGTATTTGAGCAATGCGATTCTTAACAAACATATAGAGATAAATAACATTGCATTCCTAGTTCAAAAGACTGCTGTGGATACATTGCATAGAGAATTGTGTAATTGTGTTATTTGCTAGGCAACTATCATATTATTATTATTGGTATTTATACAGCACCAACTTATTCTGCAGCGCTTTACAGTATGATGTAAGGGGGGGAAATGTAACAATAAATGAGACAATTACAACATGTTACAGGAACAAAAGATAGATGAGGACCATGCTCAAATGAGCTAACAGTCTAGAGGAGGTGGATTATAAAAACACAATAGGACAGCAAGGGGGGAAACAATCAAAAATGTGGATAAGTATCAGAATTGGAGGTGAGAACAGATTGTGGCTCTGTAGGAGAGAGCAATAGGCAAATATGTAACATAGACATAACTCTGGGAGGCCATAAGCATTTATGAACAGATGGGTTCTGAAGGACTTCTTAAATGATTGAAGACTAGGGGAGAGTCTGATGAGGTAGGCAGGCTGTTCCAAAGGGAAGAAGCCGCCTGTGAAAAGTCTTGCAAATATGAGTTAGCAGTAAGGGTGCGAGTACTGGACAGGAGAATATCACTGGCAGAGCGGAGAAACCGAGAAGTGGCATATCTATGAATCAATGAAGAAATGTAACAGGGGCTGGAGTTGGTTAGAGCATTATAGGTATTGATTAGTGTTTTGAATTTACACCTATAGGATACAGGGAGCCAGTGCAAGGTTCAACAGAGTTGCAAGGTATGGGAGGAGCGACAGGTGAGAAAGATCAGCCTTACAGCAGCATTCATTACAGATTGTTGCGGAGCAGTTCAGCCTCTGGGAAGACCAACTAGGAGAAAATTACAGTAATCCATGCGAGAGAGTACCATATCATGAACAAGCTCCTTGGCTGCATCTTGCTTAACAAAGAGGCGGATACTGGATATGAGGTGCAAAGGTGATCAAAGATAACACCAAGACAATGAGTTTGCAAGCATGGACTGATGCAAGCACCATCATCTTGCAGGGAAACCAAAGGAGAAGGATCAGCATTATGAGGAGGATACATAATAAGCTCTAGAGAGCTTGAGTTTCAGAAAGCGGGAGCATGGGCGTCCGCGAGAATTTTTCAAGGGGGAGGGCATAATTGTAATGACATCCATGCTTGGTCCCTTTTTGACAGTGTCATGAAAGGGAAGGGGCATAGTCATTATCACATAAAGCCAGGGTGAATAGCGTTTTCACAACTATGGTGTCAGGAATACAAGTTTGTATTCCTGACACTATAGTGTTCCTTTAAGAAGATTAAAGGAACATTATGATCACCATAACAACTTCATTTAAATGAAAATGCTATGATGTCAGGAAGCCCCTGTATGCTCTCTTTCCTTTAAGGGGTAAAACCGCTCTCAAATGGTTTAAACCCAAAGGCTTCCTCCAGCTCCAGATCTCCAGGTCGCTCAGTAGTATTCGGCTTCTGAAACGGAGTATCAGAAAGTGCAGATTGAAGTCAGGCATGGGTGCTGCAGATTGGCTAGAGTGGTCAATTCCCGCTCTAAGCCAATCGCTAGTTCACGGTTCATAAAAATGTTTTAGATTTTTATGAATGAGGAGCTACTGATTGGCTTAGAGTGCCAACTGACCTCTCAGTGACACCCCTCCCCAGCGGCACTCTGTGCTTCCTGACACTCAGTAAATAAAAGTGAACACATTAACACTGATATTTTTTTTTTACCTGGGAAGATGAGAAGGTCCAAAGTTTCCCTGCCAGGCCCAGGTACCAAAGCCTTTCTCTTTCTGATCCCTTTCAGCTCCATGCAGGCCCTTTCTGCTCCTTGCTACCCTTTTCTGCTCCTTCTCCCACTTTACCTTTGTGCTCCTTCTGATTCTTTCTGCTCCTTTACCTTTGTGCTCCTTCTGTCCCTTTCTTCTCTTTGCAGACCCTTCCTTCTCCTTGCAGACCCTTCCTGCTCCTGGCAGACCCTTCCTGCTAATTTCTGCTCCTTCTCCTACTTTACCTTTGTGCTCCTTCTGTCCCTTCCTGCTTCTTGCTGCCCTTTCCAGCTCCTTACTGACCATTTTTGCCCCTTCCTGCTTCTTGCTGACCCTTCCTTCTCCTTGCCGACCCTTCCTTCTCCTTGCTGACAATTCCTGCTCCTTGCTGACCCTTCCTGCTTCTTGATGCTCATTTCAGATCCTTTGTGCTCCTTTACCTTGTGTGCTCCTTGCTGTCCCTTTCTGCTCCTTGATGTCCCTCCCTGCTCATTTCAATTCCTTCTCCTTTCTGCTCCTTCTCTTACTTTACCTTCCTGCTCCTTGCTGACCCTTCCTGAAGGCTGCCTCCCCCCATCCCTCACTTACCTGATCTATAAGCTGTCTCCCCCCAATCCCTCACTTACCTAATCTGTAGCTGGATCCCCCCATCTCTCACTTCCCTGATCTATAGACTGACCCCCATCCCTCACTTCCCTGCTCTATAAGCTGCTCCCCCATCCCTCACTTCCCTGATCTATATGCTGCCCCCTATGCCTCACTTCCCTGATCTATAGGCTGACCCCCTATGGCTCACTTCCCTGATTCATAGGCTGCCCCCTGTAACGGTTCGCCTGGCACCCCAACTGGGTACCTCAGTGGAAGGATGCTCCTAGCGCTTCCAGAGGGCTCCAAGCACTCCAGCTGACACCATAACCTTTGTAGACTCCTTCAGAGAGCAAGACAGGAACAAGCTCTTACAAGAGCTTAGTAGTGATATAGCAAGGGAGTATGACTAGCATAGCAGTCCCTTGTAGCAGATTCCCCCAATAAGAGACAGCACTCCAAATTAAGGGTGAAGTAGAACTGCCAGAACTGCGAGAGATACAGTTGGCATTCCTCCAGGTGCAGCTCAAATGCACAGAGCTGACGGTGTCTCTCTCCAAGGAACTGGTAACCTTTGACTGCCTGGCTGGCTCAAGTGTATCCCATGCTGTTTTAGTGGTACTTAGAAATAAGCACCACCATTTTATCTTGTAAGAGTTTCACATTTTTAAAAAAAAATTTATAGGGCACAATAAATCTACAGTGTTACATAGGACACGAGGTCATGCGTTTAGACTGGAAGAAATAAGATTTCATCTAAGACAAAGGAAATGTTTTTTTTACTGTAAGAACAATAAGGAAGTGGAATTCTCTGCTTGAAGACGTGGTTTTATCAGAGTCCATACAGATGTTCAAACAGCAACTAGATGCATACTTGCAAAAACAGAATATTCAAGGATATCATTTTTCAATGTAGGATAGCTTGACATTTTTCAATGTAGCTGCTTGATCCAAGGATAAATCTGACTGCCATTCTGGGGTCAAGAAGGATTTTTCTTTCCTAGTTTGTTGCAAAATTGGAAGTGCTTCAAACTGGGTTTTTTTTTTACTTCCTTTGGATCAACAGCAAAAACAAATGTGAGGAAGGCTGAACTTGATGGACGCAAGTCTCTTTTCAGCTATGTAACTATGTTACTGTTACTTAAAGGATACCTGTCCTCTCCTGATCTCTCCCTGTCCCTCTTGACTAGTGTCTCTGACTGCCTCTCTGCTATTTCTAACTGGATGGCTTTCCACTTCCTTAAACTCAACTTGACTAAAAACTGTAATTCTAGTCTTTCCTCCATCAAGAGTTGCTATTCCTGGTTTTGTCTCCCTTCAAGTCAACGGTGCTACCATGTGCTCCATCACGCAGGCTCGCTGCCAAGGTGTTCTCTTTGACTTCAACCTCTCCTTCATGCCTCATGTTCAGTCTATCACCAAATCCTGTTGTTTCCATCTCAAAAATATTGCGCGCATCCGACCCTACTTAACGCCAGATGTGACTAAGGTGCTGGTCCATTCCATTGTCCTCTCTCGCCTTGACTACTGTAATCCGCTTCTCAGTGGTCTTATGTGCTCCCAACTTGCGCCATTACAGTCCATAATGAATGTGGCAGCAAGGCTCATCTTCCTGTCCGCCCGCACCTCCCACGCCTCACCCTTCTGTCAGTCCCTACATTGGCTTCCTGTAAGATATAGGGCTCAATTTTAAATTCTGGTTCTTGCTTTCAAATGTCTACATAATGCTGCTCCCACCTATCTATCCTCACTAATACACAAGTGCGTCCTGTCTAAGCCCTCATGCTCTGCTGAAGACTTACGTCTATCTTCTGTCCGTACTCCCACCTCTGATGCTCGCCTTCAAGACTTCTCTAGGGCTGCACCATTCCTGTGTAACTCACTTCCCTCCTCTGTTATATGCTAACCCGGTCTCCACTCCTTCAAAAAATCATTAAAAACCCACTTCTTCATAAAAGCGTATCAATTAAACTGTTAATAGCTCCCGAGTGATTCCTCTCTTGCAACTGTCATTAGTCTAATACTATCATTACCTTTTGTGTACCTTTACCCCACTCCCTCTAGCATGTAAGCTCATTAAGAAGGGCCCTCAACCCCTCTGTTCATGTGTGTCCAACATGCCTGGTTACAACTACATGTCTGTACGTCCACCCACTGTAAAGCGCTGCGGAATTTGTTGGCGCTATTTAAATAATAACATAATAAGAAGAAGAATAATGATAATAATATTCCTATAGTTTATAAGACAATTCTACAAGTTTTTTTCCCTATTATATTATCTATATACCCCCTTTTTTGTCTCAGAGTATTCTATTCTTTTCTTAGATGTGTACTATTTCCAATTTTACTAAGTTTTGGCAATACATTTATATTCATATACACTTTCTTTCTTGAGTGTGGTATCATTTCGTATTGATTTAGGATCTTTAGAGGTGACCCAGATACCTGCACCTTTTGTTTTGACTGAGTGCAAGTACTATTTGTTTTTTTTTTGGATTTACCTACTTTCCGATTATTGCTATTTTTTCCTCTCTTAGTCTTCAAGAATGAACAACAAGCTTGTAAAGCCACAATACAGCTAACAGATGTAATAGTACAGTGTCATGGATTGCAGACTAAACGCACAATTTTGTATTTAATAGGTTAAGCTAGGTTTAACATGCTCATTAAAGATATCGGTGAAGCCAAAGCAAATATGAGCAATGTGCTAATCATTACGTGATATGTGGTGGGTATACTTTTTGTATAAGGGAGTGAGCACAAAAATAGCCTGACATGTATGTAGAGTAGATTACGTGACTAGATAAACAGCTTAGTAGAGAACACATTATCTAGGCTAGAACAGGTTAGTAAACCATTGGTATAAGCTTCTGCAATTTGTAACTACTGCGTGTTGTGGGATTATGGCAGCGACTTGGGAGTTAAATAAAGAGGTTAGTTCAGTTAGATATAGTCACAAACATATGGCCCTCAGTATAATCATGAAGGATGGCGTGCGCAGGTGTCATGGGGGTCTAAGTGCTGAGCCACGACCATTGCAGTGGGAAGAAAGTCCACGATTAGCCAACCCCCAATATCGGGAAGCACATGCATTCTGCATGACAGTCTTGATCAGCAGGAGGGCAACAGTTAAGCGATGTATTCTACCAGCCCCAGGCCTTAGTGGAAGCCGACATCCTCAGTCCACGGGCTCGGTACCTTTGTGTGGCCATGTCTACGCCCCCCGAGGGGCAGGTGGAAAGTCGAGAAGGTCGATCTTCCACCTGTGTAGTCAATGTCTCAAGGTCATGCCTCTGGTAGCGTTAAGCTGTTTAGCGGAAGTGCTGCCCGGGGGTGACTCCCCTGTCGCCGTCTGTGAGCCTCTCAGCATCCTCTGTTTAGACCGGGTGGCAGTGGAGAATGCCTGCAGCTTGTCCCAAAAGGCCTGGAATATTGCATCCAGCCTGGAGTCTTGGAAGTCCAGGTGAGTCCCACTTGTCTGGCTGAGAGTTTGCAAGGCTTGTGAAGGGACCTCTGCCATGTTGTGTGGTCAGGGCACTGCGATGTGTCTACTGAGAGCGTTGTACAGTTGCGGAAGGGCGAGCATTGGGCACCCAGTGGGGACCGGATAACCCCCACTTGTCCAAAGTTCAGTGCCTGGGAGAGCATACGCCTCCACCCAGCTCCAACTCCAGTAGGCTACACGTCGCGTCCTGGTCTCCCAGCTCTGACGGGCTTCAGAGAGGTGTCGCACGATTCAGCGGTGCACCTTCAATATGGGTAGTGCACCCCGGTGAGTCTGTGGGCTTTGTAGCCACCAAAGTTACCCCAAAATCCGCCCGCCAGGCAAGAGCTCGTGCTGCCCACGTCTACACAACTCAGAGGTCAGGCTCTGCCCCCTACTGTCGCTTAACTTTATGTCTTTTGTTGTTGTTTTTTTTTTTTATCCAGATATATAATTATTCAATTTTGGAACATCAGAGTTGGCATTGTAAAAATGGTTAATACTGCATAGCCATTAGGTCAGGCAATATTGTAGTCATTTTGTATGCTAACACTTTCATAGGCACCATTCTGCCAGCTTTTATGGCTACTGAATTGCCTTCTCAGTGGCAGCAACTAAAAATTATTTCTGCCAAAGTTGTTTGTAAATTTATATATGTGCACTTATCATACTCTACCATGAGTTGAACAATTACATATTACTGGTAATATAATAATAAAATGAAGAAAAATGAAGAAAAACACAAATCTATTTAATTCTAATGTTTTAATAATGTTACATGCAGTAAAACAGATTGTTTCATATTTTACAATATATATGTAGACTTGCAGTTACATTTATGAATATTTTTCACTGAAACAAACTTATTTTGTTTTCCATGACCCATTTTGTTCCAGTAACATTGTTTTTCCACTACCCATATATTGTTTATAAGCTGATGTGCTATCAAAATAACAGAAATTCTTCTCTCTAATTAAGCCACTTCACTCCGCCTGTTTGACTGTTGAACAGGTAATGACTTCCTGAAGCTAAGACGACATAATGTGAATATTAAAAATAGAAAAAACATAGAACACATTATTTTATATGTTTATATGTATGTTTGCATGTATGTATTTGTACACAAGTGAATAAATTAGTATTACGAGCAATTTTAAGATTTCTAACAGATATGCTTGTCAGATTCTAATAGGTAGGCATATGCTTGTAAGATGTTGGTGTTTATGTGTCATATTATTATACTTCTTAACTTATTTAGTCTATGGATGTGTGTTTAGCTTATTGCTGAATTACCTGGATCAATAGCACGGCCATCATAATACAGTGCAGCATCCTACATAAAGAAAATGAACAATCATTTTATTCTTTTGTATAAACAAAACATGTTTTAGAACTACAAATATGTACAATAACTAGATGTATGTTAATCTATGAGTCCTGAATATATCAAATATAACCAAGAGTTGTAGGTTTGACTTTTTAGTTTCTTTAAAACCAATTTACTGGTTTATTTTACTAAAATTGGTTTACAACATTAAGATTAATTTACTAAAAATGCACTTAACTGTCTGATGTAGTGGGTTTTTCATCCAAACTTATTGGTTTATATTATGTTACTGTCCAAGGAGCCATAGATCCTGAGTGTGCCGGTTTCAGCAAATCTCCTTTCTTAATAGAGATGTTAAATTGTTTGCTATGGTCATTCCAAACAAACCCAAAAGTTTATGTCACCTTTAGTCTACCTGGATCAATCAAATATCATACCATATACAGAAAAGAAAAGTATTATTGTCTTATTTTTTAACATTATGCATTTAGCAAAGAAAGTACACATACTTTCAATCAATTCCCATTCAGCTGATTTAGGAGTCAACTTAAATACCTTTCAATCTAGCTGAAAACATTCTACAAGATGCTGTCATTGAGACATTTGCAAATATTAGAGAAGGCAAATTAACTTGAAGGCTTTGGATTACAATCATATTTTTCATATCCCTTAGGAAGTACCTTTTTTGTCGGACGAAACGCGTTGGATACACATTCTGAGTCTATATATGCTGCTATTTGTTTTTATATCCTGTATGTAGTTTTTATATTTATTTTATTTTAATTTTATTTCTATTGTATCCTGCCTGTCCAATTGGATCTTCTATTGGACTTTTTCTATATCGGTCTTGGAGTTCCATGTGATTTGGAGATATGCCTGTCAATTCTTTTCTCCTGTAAGTGTGACCAATAAATATGATTCTGTAATATAATTACATGCTTCACTATACTTGTTTCCTATTCTTTTATATATCCTACGGAGGAGGACTATCCACTAAGATTGCTACCCTTTGGAGGGTGAGAAGCCTGAATTCTTATTTTGTTTGTGAGTGCATTTATTTTCACTAATATACTCACTCTCTTAGTACTGTATTACGCTATGTTAGCTTTTTAATTTTCCATACAGATTCTGTTTGCGAATTACTACCTATATCTCAGGTTATTTGCATTTATGTTTATATTATCACGTATTTGGGAGGTGTTTCCACTTTGTCTTTTCTATTATATTTTAGGTTGGGACTGCTTAAAATGAATGTGCTCTCTAAAATACTCAATTTATTCCTCTGAGATTCTTCCACCTCATATGTTTGGCGAGACATTTGGTCTCTGTTAAAAAAGAGATATTTTGTTTGCTGAAGATGATAAGTGGGCTAAGTCTTTTATCATTTCACAAATATTACCAATCAAAATAAAATTTTGAACCCAAATTTATAAACTTTGAAACTCTGAGACTTCCATGGAAGTATTTTACAGCAGCAATGTGGCTTCAAAATAAGACACTACTTGATGATATGGATCAACACTTATTTTGTGGGTGCCACTCTATTGCGGTTGTATAGAAGTAGATAATTATATTTTTTTCACAGTTATAACTTATAGGACTTTATCATAGGGTTTTACCCATGGAATCTAGTCTTCCTTGGACACAGATATCCATTTCTCCTTTGAAAGGGGCAGTCCCTGTGAGTGGGATGTATCATATTCATTAATGGGTCTGGAAAGATGCTCAAATGGGGCATAACTATTCCACAAAGAATGTCTAGATGATTATCAACATTTGAAAGGCTGTGTGCAAGGTGACAAACTGACCTAGGCATATAATGTGTGAGCAAAGACAAGTCTTGCCTTTTGGGAAAGATGGAAAGATATTCAGGGCAGATTTTCTTCCAAACACAATGTTAAACAAAATGTTCATCCTGGAGTGTGGGACCAAGCCACTGAATAAGATGGCTGCATTAAGACAGAGCTTTGATGTACACCAAGCATATTTCTCCCCCGATGCTACACATAAGAAGGGAAAAATCCACAAGCATTTTGGTCCCACAAAGTCCTAGGACCTGAGGAAAATATCTCTAACTCCTTCCCTGCGGGTATACTTCACCACCATGCCAGATTGAAACCTGCGGCTCTCACCGGCCAGTGAGAGCCGACCTCGAGATGGCCTAGAGATGGAACTTTTTTCACCTAATTAGAGATCTGCCAACCAAAGCCAAATCTGCAGGAGGCGAATTCAGCCGTGCAAGCCTCCATCCAAGCAGACCTACAATGCCTCATTGATGACATCTAGGGCCTCAGGACCTCATAGATCAGCTGGAGGCCAACTCCGACACTATCAATCAATCAATAACAACAGACACCCTGCCAGAATGGCCAGCTAAGGATGATGGCAGTCCTTATTGTCAATCTTGATAACAAAAGTCATCACTGTAACCTTAGACTTATGGGTGTACCTGAAAAAAACAAATCTCCTACTCACCTACGCAAAGTCCTCATGGAAATCTTCAATTGCCTCCTCAAATGCCTCCTCTATTTTCTTTATCCAAGCACATCTGGCCCTGAGGCCAAAAGGCCCTCAGACAGCCCTCTTCTGCTTAGCCGACTATGGACTCAAGGAAGCTATCTTGCATGCAGCCAGAGAAACAACAAATCTACACTACCACCAATGCCACCTGCAACTCTTTCCAGACTTATCAACTGCTGCAGTTGCATACTGCAGAGCCCTAAAACCACTTACCCATGTTCTGGCAACCCAGAAGATAAGCTACCACTGGCAGCTAACTATGGGCCTGGTGGTCAACACTCCAAAAGGCCTGGAAACTGTTTGACCCTATCAGGATTTTGTTCATCTTGGGACCCAGCTTCAGCTTCCTCCCATAAACATGTGGTGGCTTGTCCCAATAGACTTCTATTTGCCGACCACCATTCAACCCGACGTAGGGCTGCAACCCCAGTGCCATAGAAGAGCTAGAGCAGAAATGACAAGAACAGCTGGTGCACTCTTAAGAAGCGGGGCAAATCCTCCTCATTCACCGGTGTCATTCTAGCATACTTGCCCTTCTTCATTATGATAAGGAACTGAGCTTCCAGATAAATGCTCACATGCCATTAGACATTTCAAGAGACATTAAGCACAGGTAGTTTACATCCAAGAGACACTCTTCAAGGAATACAGAGGGAATACAATTTCAGATATGGTGGGAATACTCACAAATAGGTCCATACTAGGAAAAAAATACACTAGATAATATAGATATTCTCTGATAATCCCAGCCCCATACCATACTTGCTCCTCAGGGTACAGGAAATCCCTAAAGATTTGGAATTTGAATGAGGCCAAAAGCCTGATAATGTTGTATTGAAGGAAAGAGGTTCCACCTACACTGACTTTTTGGTTTCCAAGCATGGAGGATTTCCATTCCATGGTCGAACTCACCAAACCTATCTAAACATTTGGACCCATTGAATCCTCTCCACGGAGTTGCGGATCCTCTTAATGTGAAGCCGAGAGATCATATTCCCCCCTCCCCATATATCCAGACTCCACTTGTTCAAACCCTCATTTTGGATTAAAGTTCCTATTCAAACAGCTAAAATGGAGTAATTATAGAAGCAAAATGTGATAATTCACACCGAATTACCATGACACGCAATGGTTGCAGGCCGTAGATAAAAGACATAATACTTTTATGTTGCCACTTGTCTACAATTGTATCAGCAAGATGATAGCTTATAGACATTTCAGCTGTAATGATGTTACCCTTTAGAACAGCTAGCATTCAGGAAACAATAGTTTTTTTATGATCTATCATTTTATCTGCTGAACTAATTATATTCTCTTTGTATTGGAGACGTATGTATCTCAACACCTCTACGTTGTGGTATTGCGTTCTTCAAGACTCGCTCTGCTCTCATTTCCTGTGTTTTCGGTTAACATATGAACACAAAAAAATAATAAAAATAATTTACACACAAAAAACATGCTTATCCTAAACCACCATAACTCTGTTTGTGTGTGAGGGGTGCTGTGTGTGTGTGAGGGGTGCTGTGTGTGTAGAATTGTTGTGTGTGTGTGTGTGTGTGTGTGTGTGTGTGAGATGGGTGCGGTGTGTGAGTAAGGGGTGCAGGGAGCAAATGTTTTTTTAAATGTAGTTATTTTTTTTAATAATAATGAATATCCATTTATAAAATCTTTATGTCCCAACAACCCTTCTTCTTACCTTTGAGGAAGGTGGGGGGACACTGCCAGCCCTGGTGCTCCGGTGGTGAGTAGTGATCTATAGCCTGCAGGCTGTCTTCACTCCCGCAAGAAGAATGTTGTGTGGAGCATTGCTGTGGTAATGCGCAGCAACACTCCACACAGCATGCTCGCGGGAGGAGTCATCTTCCTCCCATATCGCTCCTCCTGTCTTCCAGGTCCCTACTGCCCTCTCTCTCCCACTAACAAAGGGCCTTTAGGACGGTGAGGGAGATCTTTGATCTCTCCAGTGCCCGAGAGGGCCACGGAATAAAATGGGGCCGGGAGGAGAGATCAAAGGATCTCCCCTGTCGACTGGGCACGCTGGGCTGCAGAGACAGCAGCGGCAACGGTGCAGCTCAGCTCATTCCGGGAAACTACATTGTCCAGGAATGAGGGTGCTCAGGACCCTGGATAGGCTCTCAAAATGCGGGGCTGTCCCAGGCAATCCAGGACACTTGGGCACCCTAGGTCCCAGCTGCCTTGAGATAATTAACACGATCCTCCCGTGTAGTTCGGGGCTGATTCCTCACCATTCTCATGATCACTGAAACTCCACGAGGTGAGATCTTGCATGGAACACCAGACCGAGGGAGACTGACCGTTATTTTGTGTTTCCTCCATTTGCGAATAATCACACCAACTTTTGTCACCTTCTCACTAAGCTGCTTAGCGATGGTCTTGTAGCCTATTCCAGGTCTACAACTTGACCCTGACAGGGGTGGGGTAGGAGATCAGAGAGTTACTGGGTGAGCTCAGTGTCAGGGAGAGCATCCGCCTCCCCCCAGCTCCAACTCCAGTAGGCCGCACGTGGCGTCCCGATCTCCCAGCTCTGATGGGCTTTAGAGAGGTGTTGCACGATTCAGCGGTGCACCCCCAATATGGGTAGTGCACCCCGGTGAGTCTGTGGACTTCATAGCCACCAAAGCCACATTAAAAAGTTAGCAGGGATAGGCTATAGACACCAGAACAACATTACATTAAGCTATAGAGTCCCTTTAGATTTGTGAGTCGCTACTATATTTCCAAATTATGATGTCATAGACACAGATATATCTTTTTAAAAGTAAAGATTACTTGTTTTGTCCTTAACATAGTTAAAATTTATTTTCAGTATATGTAATACTGAAATACAGATCACATAATGTGTTATATATTGTTTAAAGGGACAGTTTCCATTTAAGCAGGACAAAATATTAAAATATTTGTTTTGCTATATATCTCTTCCATAGATATTGATATTTTTTATTATATTTTTGCTATTTATTTTTCTAAAGTTGCTGAAAAAAGCATTTCATCATGAATCAGAAAATATCAATTCAATATTACATTTTATAGTTACTCGTATGTGGTGTTCAGCTATTATGTTGCAACAGTGACACCTTGTGGTGGTCTAAGATTATGTTGCTGCCTGTGTAAAATAAGATTGTGTTTGTTTCAATTTAAAAACAATGCAATCGAGAAATTCTTATTATAACTTTTTTTAACAATCAATATAGTAAACTAAGTCATATTTGCATTTTTAATTTAGGATGGAAATAGCAACCAGCATAAATTATGAAAAAATAAACAAGTTGGTACCGCATACATTCCATGCTTAGTTCCTGCAAAACAAATCTACAATTTTTCCTAAATTTAGATTTTCTTTTAAAGATTTTCAGTGTTTGGTGTGAAAAGAAATAATAGTTACTTTTATAACAAAATTTCTTTATCCATGGGAAAAATTATATAATTTAATTTTGCATCAGTTAAACCAAGTACACTTACAACTGGATTCCCAGGCAAAATATTTGGGTTCTCTGCAGGTTGTTTATTATTGCTGAGTGAGTCCTGTTTTTTGCTGAAATAATACAAAAAATATGTTACATGTGGATTTTAAAACCAATTTGAACTATAAATATTATTAATGTCAATTTTCTACCAGACAATAGCCTTTAAATACCTCAAATATTATACAATATATAAAAGCTCAATCTCCTTTTTAGATTAGACTAACACAGTGGGACTAACAATTTGGTTCTTTTGTTTTAAATTATTTTTATTGTCATCGTTTCATGAGCACAAGCATTGAGAATGGCATTGTAAAGAGCATATGGCGCCTATGTAGAGGCTTGAGTGGTGAAGCAGTCGGGTGTTACAGGAACAGGCAGAATAAAATAACATGCATGCATTTTGCAAACGTAAACATTTTTTGTCGAGTGCTAGTAAAGCATGGGTCAGCATTTCTAATCGGGTGTATCTGCATTGTCCCGCACCCCGTGCCAAGGTCTGTTGTTGGGTCGGGCCAAGGGTTGTAGTGAGTGGAGGGTTTGTGATGCGGGTCTGTCCGCGTTTGGTCTATGCGTGGCTAACAAGGCTGCGGAGCAGCGGCGGTAGGTTTTATGTGTGTGCCTGTGGGTTGCAGTGTATACCTCTTGGTTCAAAAGGCATTGTCTTTCAGTACGTCAACCTCATGTGATATCGACCAGCCAATGATCGGCCCAGGGCGCTTGTCACCTATATGCGTCTTGCAGCAGTTGATATTGCCTTTGAGTGGGGTATTGTAGCAGATCAGTGTACGTAGTAATGCACGTCTGACTTGTATTCGTTTTTCTAAGTAGTGACGAGAGCTGGTCTACTTAGGAGATGGTGGGCGTATCGCGTACACCTACAGAGTCTACAGCGGCTGAGTCTAGACCTAGGTCCTGGCTGGGTGCGTGTGGTCGGGATGGGCGTCACAAATGGGTGCAGTATTCGTGGTGATTATCTGCAGAGTAGACTAGTGGTTGGGTAATGGGTCCAGAGGAAAAGTGTAGAGAGAGAAAGAAAAAAAAAAAGGAAGGAAGGAGGGAGGATTTTGGTATGAGCGTTTTTGAGAGGGGTTTTTGAAGGGCTGGCCGGCAACTGTATCATTTACCTGGACGACATCCTTCTCTTCTGCTCCGAGGAGTTCAGGCTACGTCAACACACTCGTCTCGCAGTGACACTACTGGAATCCCTGGGTTTCGTGGTGAACTACCAGAAATCGGAATTGGCTCCCTCCCAGACTATACAATTCCTGGGTTTCGAGATCGACTCCACATCGTGCACTCTGAGACTACCATCCTCAAAGATCTCGTCTATTCGCAAGGAAATCCGCAGGGTACTTCATTTCGACTCCATCCTGTTACGCAACTTAGCCAGAATCGTGGGACTCCTCTCCACTTCCATTCAGACCATATTCCCGGGCCCCCTCCATTACAGGGCCATGCAACGACTCAAAGCGAGATTCCTGCACCGCAGGCCCAGGTACGATCAGCCCGTCCCAGTGACGGCGGAGGTTCATGAAGAACTGTCATGGTGGCTGGACAGCATGCAGGCCTGGAATGGCAGGGCCATATTCGGAGATTCCCCGGATTTTATACTGGAGTCCGACGCCAGCTTGTGGGGCTGGGGCGCTACCAGCGGAACAACTTCCACGGGGGGAACATGGACAACACATAAATTGCTTAGAACTCCTTCGCGATCCGCAGCCTGGCTCAGGAGAAATCCAACTGTTGCATCCTCTTTCGCATGGACAACGTCTCCACAGTCCGATATATCAATCGCCTGGGGGGTGCACACTCCCGCCTTCTGTCGGACATCATGAAAGACATCTTCGACTTTTGTCTTCCCCGTAACATCGCACTCCAGGCTGAATATCTCCCCGGAGAGATCAACCTCACGGCGGACTGGTTCTCCCGTCATTGGAGGGACGTCAGCGACTGGAAGCTGGACACGAGAATATTCCGGGCCATTGCAGCCCGGAGGGGTCCTTTTCATCTGGACCTGTTTGCCTCCCGCAACAACCACCAGACCCTTGAATTCTTCAGCTGGCTCCCGGACCCGGAGAGCAAGGCGACGGATGCATTTCTCCAACGTTGGACGACCACCGGGGCCTCGCCATGATTGCGAGAACACTGCACCAGCTCTGGACACAGCAAGTGACACTGACTCTCATAACGCCCTTGTGGCAGAACCAACCATGGTTCCTGGACCTCCTGGCTTCCTCATGCAAGGACCCTCTACTCCTTTCGTCCTTCCCGGACCTACTCACGGATCCCAAAGGGAATCTTCACCCATAACTCCTGGAAGACCGTCTGCCCCTTGTGGCTTGGACTCTTTCAGGGGTTCCTGGCAAGTCGGCGGACTATCGCAGGCTGCTAGGGACCTCTTATGGGATTCCTGGGCCCCCGGAACTAGACGCTGCAACCTTTCAGCTTGGGCCTCCTGGTCTACTTGGTGCGTGGAATGGGACTCCAATCCATTTACAGCACCTATTCCCATGATTCTCAACTTTCTATCGTCCTTGTTTTCGACAGGCCGTTCCTACCGCTCCGTTATCGTTGTTCATTCTGCAATTTCGGCGGCCCACACTCCCTTCAGGGACCTCCCAGTTGGCAAAGACCCTCTAGTTTGCCGCCTTCTCAGCGGTATGCAGCTCCGCCGCCCTCCGGCCCCCTATTACACCCACCTCTGGGACGTTGGGCTGGTTCTCCGTTTTATCCGGGATTGGCACCCTAACGAACAATTGCCTCTCTGACAATTGTCAGCTAAGTTCACTTTCCTGCTTTGCCGTGTGTCTTTCCGTCGAGTGTCGGATGTGTGAGCCTTCAACGTCAACGCTTTCGATGTCGCCCCTGATGGGGTCACATTCCGTATTTCCTGACATACCAAGTCAGATTTGACGTTTTTCAGACGACCCGCAGCTTTGTGTGGTATCTACTCTTCGCAGATACGTCACGGTTACCTCCCCTCTTTGGAACTCAGCGTCGGGCCAACTCCTTGTGTCCTACGTTCGGCCCCACGCTCCGGTCTCAGTCACCACGCTGGCTCGATGGATTCGCTGGATCCTTTCTCTCGCTGGTATAGACCCCTCTTTCGGTGCTCATTCCGTACGTGGAACGGTTGCCTCCTCAGCCTTCCTAGCGGGGGCGTCTTTGTCGGATATTCTACGGGCGGCGGATTATTCTAGGGAAACTACATTTCGTACCTTCTATTTCCGCATTCCTCCTTCTGCTTGGATATCTTTCATTCAGCGTTAAAAGTGCAAAATAGGAAGCCTCCTGTCATGTTATAAAATTGAAGATTATGCTAGCTTTAGTGTACTAATAATCTTAATTTTAATAAGGACAGGAGGCGAATATTTTCCCTCCCTTCTGTTCCCTCCCCTGACACACCTCTGGGGGGTGGATTTCAAGGTGATGGATGTTAATTTTCACTGGTTAAATTCGTTGTTTCCCTATCTTATCATATTGTGGTCTACTCTGGTTCCCGCTTGTTACACATTATAGGGACCTGACATTATATCGTTTTCAGGAGCATGTTTTATTGTATAATATTATTTTGTCGTCTGCTCCATATTAATTTCATCTTGAAAGCATGCTGATAAAGGCTTATCTGCTTGACCAGTTACGGTTCAGTACTTAGCCTGTTTTATTCTCTCCTTTCAGTGTAACCCTCTTCAAGACCTCCACTGGATGTCATTTCGGGATCTCTCACGACTCCGCCTGATTGACTGATGACTTAGTGTGTCTCAGGTTCCTAGTTTCGATGGTCGGGAGTCTCCTCAAGTTCAGCGCTTCCCAGAGGACGCTTCTAATGGTTTTGTTTGGTTTTCTGGTTGATTTCGGGTTCAGTCAGGACTTGGATGTCGCTTAAAGAAAGAGGAAGTGTGCAGGCAGCATAACCCATATATAGACTATGCTGCTCATTGATTTATTTTTATTCTTTACATTTTTCTTTACTGCTATGGAGTTTAGTAAAGAGAGTTAATGCAAAATACTCACCTCCTGTCCTTATTAAAATTAAGATTATTAGTACACTAAAGCTAGCATAATCTTCAATTAAAGTTCAAATTACAGAGCAGGAGATAACAATGTTTAAAGTAAGTTACTTCTGATTGAAAGTGAAACCATTTCTTTTCATGCCGACTGTGTGTGTCACAACCAGGGGAGGTGTGGCTAGGGCTGCATAAGCAGAAACAAAAGTGATTTACTTCATAAATGGTAGAGAATTGAGCAGTGAGACTGCAGGGGACATGATCTATTTACCCAAAAATTTCTTTATTAGGCTAAAGTTGTTTAGGGGTCTATAGTGTACCTTTAACAAATGATTAAGGACATATAAAAGATGCTCCTTGAAGAGGAAAGAAATCTTACAATCAAACCAACTAAAGAAGTATATTATTGGCAAATCGCCTTTTGGGAGATTGTATTAGAAATTTTTTTCTATATCAGAGAGACATCTTGTTTCTTACCTTTGACCTTTAGCACTCTTTTCAGGAACAGATGGTTTGGGTGATTTCAGGGGCTTATGAATACCTCGGCAAAGAGGAAATAAGTTTGCATATTTTGGAACACTGAAAGAAAACCAGTAGAGTAACGTTAGTAATGTAGTTACTAGAGTTGGGCCCTAAATTAGAATAAGGGGGGGGACCTAATGTCCTCCCTCCTGGCCCCCAGCCCTGAGCGGTGGGTGGGGGCCCTAAATACCAATTAGGGAGGGGGGACCTAATGTCCTTCCCCTGGCCCCCACCCTTGAGCGGTGGGTGGGGGCCCTAAATAAAAATTGGGGGGGACCTAATGTCTTCACCCTGGCCCCCACCCTTGAGCGGTGGGTGGGGGCCCTAAATAAAAATTGGGGGGGGACCTAATGTCCTCCCCACTGGCCCCCACCCCTGAGTGGTGGGTGGGGGCCCTAAATACCAATTAAGGAGGGACCTAATGTCCTCCCCCTGGCCCCTACCCCTGAGCGGTGGGTGGGGGCCCTAAATAAAAATGGGGAGATCTAATGTCCTCCCTCCTGGCCCCCAGCCCTTAGCGGTAGGTGGGGGCCCTAAATACCAATTAGGGAGGGGGGACCTAATTTCCTCCCCCTGGCCCCCACCCTTGAGCGGTGGGTGGGGGCCCTAAATAAAAATTGGGGGGGACCTAATGTTTTCCCCCTAAATACCAATTCTAATTTAGGGTCCCCACCCGCCGCTCAGGAGTGGGGACTGGGGGGAAGGACAATAGGTTCCCCCCTTATTGGTATTTAGGGCCCCCACCCACCACTCAGGTGTGGGGGCCAGGGGGAAAGGACAATAGGTTCCTTTTTTTTTTTTAACAGTGAACAGCCATAGGCAGCTAACTGTTTAATAGACATGCTCCTACTCGCGGTATAGCGAGTAGGGGCATAATTTACTAATACTAATACTAGTACTAATACAAATACTAATACTACCGTAAGTAATCTTTACTTAGTATTAGTAAATTTGGCTGAAAGACCAATTCAGGTCTTTCAGCCGTTTAGTAGATAGCTCTCTAATACTGTGAGAATTAGGGAGTTATCTACTTATTCATTTCTGTCTTTACATTGACTGGCCAAGTAACTTACATTTTTGTTGTAAGTGTTGCAAATGCTTACAGCTGAATCCTGGCTATGTTTGTATACTTTTTATTTAAAATTGAATACAGTGTAACATTCTTCTTCTTCCACTGGGTAAGTATATTAGTATTTAGGCAATACATTTTACTTCCTTTTGCAGTCCTCTAGCCCTTTCCAGGACTTTTTCAGAGCCATTTTAGTGCCCAAAAGTTTGGGTCCCCATTGACTTCAATGCAAGCAGCCGGCAGTGAGCCAGTGGTAGGGGAACTAAAATGAACTGTGAAGCTGGTGTCACCCTGGCCCCTGAAACTATGTAACCCCACATTATTATATTAGTCAATATTCCCACCATACAGGACAGTGATCTATGCACACTCCCTCCATATTTTAAACTGAATACATTACTGATGCTGATGGGTGGCATAGTGAGTGTGAGCATGGAAGAAGTGCATGATTTCTCCCTTGTATGAATATTTGAGTCATATTGGCACTTATAAAAAAAAAATGTTACTAATTGCCCACAGTTTGCTAATAGGCAAATAGTCAAAAATACATTTTTGATAGCTTTTTTCTGACATTTTTAAGGTGTTTTAACAAGGATTATGTCCCTGATTAATTGTTTTGAGTCATAGAATCCAATAATTGCCATGGAAAGCATATAATGGATAATATTTGATATAATATTTATCGGTAAGCCCTTTACTGTGGTGATTAAATTGACTTGAACTGATAAAAGGCTTATTGGGAGCCAATCAACAACCAATACACTCGATCAGCTGATTTGTGATCTAGACTTAAGTTAGTAATAAAGAGCATTGGAATAAGACTGTGGTGTCCGATTGAAAGGACTCCCGGCTAAAGAAAGTGTAGAGAAGCAACCTGGAAGGACAAACTAAAACGCCAATAATTAAATTACTTTCAGCCGTCGTGGGATGAGGGTCCATGAGCAAAATAGCTGAAGGTGGCCTGTCCAATATTTGTAATATAGCTGTCCTACTACATAATCACCTTTGAGACTGAGCTAGGGTGTTGTATACTGTAGCAAGTGAAGAACAATGATCACATTTTTAAAACTACATTCTACACTATTTCATGTTAATTTATACCTTCAAGTAATATTATTTTTACATTATTTTATTTGAAATTGTATGTCTTATGGTACAGTTAAAACATGTGTGATTTTAATCTAATAATGTATTTGCATGCACATCATAAAGCAAGATATAATTCAGTTGCAAAAAATAAAATATCTTACTCTTTCAGGAAACCCCAAGCCAACGCGTAAAGACATAGCAAAAACAAAGCAGCTGTAATTGTAATAACAGCAGGAAACCAATTATCAGGATGCCAAAAATATGATGTTCGAACGAGCACGGATGTAGTCACCTGGAAAAAAGTGTACTTTAATTAATTACATCCTGTTATGAGAAAAGCATATTTATAACAATCTTTACTGCAATAAATGGGACAATTATCTGTTTAAATACGTTTGATTTGTTCACCAGTCATGAATTGCAATCTATTCTGGGCTTTGGAGTCAGACAACAACTGAAGGATCACAGTAAGAATATCTGTTTATTAGCATAGGTGTACGCAGCATTTTTGATTAGGTTGTGCACTCTGGAATTCTTTATCTAGGTTATTTCCAATTTTACATGAAGTAAATATATATTAAAAGGCTATGTGTGTGTGAGGGGGAAAATATGTTCAGTGAGCCTGATAGTGTAGTTGCCAGGTGGCTGTAAGTATTGGAGCTGTATGTGAGACATGTTCCGACTGTGTCTGTGTGTGATGTGGGCATTTTGACTGAGAATAATGTATATAATGTATGGATAGATGCAGTGGCGTACTAACAGGGGAGCGCAGGGTGGTCCGTCCGGGTACTGCTCACTAGGGATGGTGCCCCTGCAGGGCCAATCTGTGGGGTGTGTGACCGCGACAGACAGCCAGCACAAATCGCATAAAGTAGCTTGCATCACTGCTAACATATTGTGAACTGAATAAAACATGCTGCATACAGGATGTTTTACTCACTTCATTACTTGTTCTCCTTCCTTGTCTGGCTCTGTCTGAACATCCATGCAGCACTATTTTATGGGGAGGAGGAGCGTGGAGCTGCACTTTGCCACATACTGGCGTCAGCATGCTCCGCTCTCTCATGGTGCTTCAAACACTGTGTGGCACAGAAGGATCTGATCTGAGTGCAGCTGCTTCTCTGCTGGAGCCTCTTTGCTCACTTGACTATCAATTGGATTTTGCCACATCACTCTGTTTAATGTTATTATTGCTTTTTTATTAAGAGGCTGGGCATGGGTTTTGCAGATGGAGGGCTTGGAAGGGGGGCAGATTGTAATTGTGCTGAGATGGGGAGAGGGAAGGGACACACACACTCGCCTGAGTGGGGATATGATAACATTATACAAATATATTCGGGGCCAATACAAACCATTGTGTGGAAATCTATTCACAAACGGGACTTTACATAGGACACGAGGCCATGCATTTAGACTGGAAGAAAGAAGATTTCGTCTAAGGCAAAGGAAAGGTATTTTTACTGTAAGAACAATCAGGATGTGGAATTCTCTGCCTGAAGAAGTGGTTTTATCAGTCCATACAGATGTTCAAACAGCTACTAGATGCATACTTGCAAAAACAGAATATTCAAGGATATAATCTTTCAATGTAGGGTAATAACTGCTTGATCCAATGATAAATCTGACTGCCATTCTGGGGTCAAGAAGGAATTTTTTTCCTAGCTTGTTGCAAAATTGTGCTTAAAACGTTTTTTTTGCCTTTTTTTGGATCAACAGCAAAAAACAAATGTGAGGAAGGCTGAACTTGATGGGTGCAAGTCTCTTTTCAGCTATGTAACTATGTAACTAGGTAATAGAGTATCTATGTGTGACTGTGTGCTGTATGTGTGTAAGTGTGAATCTGTATGTGTGTCAGTGTGTGAATCTGTATGTGTGTCTATGAAGCTGCATGTGTGTCTGTATCTGTGTGTGACTGTGTCTATGTATCTTTATGTGTGTACCTATGTATCAGTGTGTATCTGTCTGTGTGTCTGTGTATCTGTATGAATGTCAATAAGTATCTGTCCGTGTGTCTGTGTATCTGTCTGTTTGTCTGTCTCTGTGTGTATGTGTGTCAGTGTGTAAATATATTTATGTGTGTGTATGTGCATTCAGAAACCACACTACACATAAATGCAAACCTGCATTCAAATGCCTACACTACATACAAACACACTCCTACATTGACTCACACAGACTTCATACAAAAACATGCTTACGTTCAAACACACTAACCCTGCTCAGGGCTAAATACATTAAAAAAATTATAAATATACAAACACTACTCGTGCTAAATACATTAAAACATTTTGAGGGTGTTTTTTATGTTTTAAAGTTGGGAGGGGAGGGTGCCAAATATAGGTTCTGCCCCAGGTGCCAAATGCTCTAGGTACGCCACTGGGTAGATGTGATGATGTGTGTTGCTGTATGAATAGTTGTAAGAGATATGTTTGGTTAGCTGTGAGTGATCTGTGTTGCAATGCATGATGTATGGGTAGCTGCAAGTGTGTAATTGGTGTACGGCTATGTTTGGGTAGCTGTCATGGATATTTTGGGAGTAAAATGTAGATCCATACATTTCATGGTATAAAATTCTGCAATTTCAACTTTTTCTTACAGATTAAAGAAATTAATAAAAAGGAATACCTCCCTAAGACACACAGGTACATACATATAGAGATTGCAATCGGTTGCAGAGGTATTTAATTGCAGTTGCACAAAGGCACACACTCACAGACACATAATGTATCCTCACAGACGCGCACAAAGAGATGCATTTATACATGCACATGAAAACACAAATTCAAATAGACATAGACACTTACAGATACATAAATTAAGACACAAATGGTAACATACGCATGTATACTTATATTAGTACTGCTGATGCTGACCCCTCCGCTGCCACCACCACCTTTACTACTAGTACCACCACCACTATTGTTGCCACCACTAGTACCGCCACCACTAGTACCACCACCACTGCCACCACCACAACTTGTACTAGTTTACCTGAAAAAAACAGCAAGAAATGAGTACCAAAGAGCAGAACATGGTAGGGACTATGAGTTCCATTCAAAAGCAGCATCCCTCATGTACAAAGAGGCTTTTTTCTGATTCCCCTCCAAAAATGAAGACCACCAGTTCCACAATAACATCTGCTGCTGCTTCCACTGCAGCTTCTTCTACCACAGCTAGTGTCATACCATCTAAGTTTTATGGTAGAAGCAAGAGACCAGTTAAAGAAGTGGAGTTGTTGCCCTTACCAATGATACCTTGTCCTTGTAGCACCCCAAAGAAGCAACTAAGGCATAGAGCAGCAGAGAGTGAGATTATGTTGTCATTGCCACCAGAGACAAGTTTTACTGAACAGGTAGAGCACAGCACCAAACCAGGGTCCCCAATGTCTGGTGTTGGTGGTGATGATGATGGATCTGATTATGATTTTGCTCTTTCCCCTACCACTGCAGACAATATACTCAGTAATATACCTATGGCCCCAGAGAAACAACAGTATGAGCAGGATGAATTACAAGAGGGATACCCTGAGATGTCAAGTAGTAGTCCCCTATATTCACATGCTAGTATACACTCACCTCCTGCATCTTCTCCTACATCTGTCACACTTTCTAATGGTGACAGAAGTATCATGTGATACCAGTTTCAGAAGTAGCTCAGGAGGAGGCAGAAAAAGAAAGAACTAAGGCAGGAAGCAAGGCCACTGGGACTATACATGACCTTGATCAGTTCTTCTTACTACCTAATACCAGTGATACCTCCTCCACCACACTTAGGAAGAGCACAGTGAATATTGAGGATTCAAGTAGTCCAAAAAGGCTGGTTGTACAGACACAGTCAGGTGCCTCATCATCCCAGGGAAGTGTCCACCAGCCTACTCTAGAAAATGTTGTTGGCTTTAGTTCCAGGGGCATGTCAAAACAGCAGGCCAACAAGATCACTCACCTGATTGCCCAGTTCATAGCTGTAGGAGGAGCTTCTTTTCTGATGATTGACGGGGCGCCATTTAGACAGCCAATGCATGCCCTTGCTCCACGATATGTCATTCCCTCATGTACAACTTTCAGAAGAAACATAGTTCCTGCACTTGACCATTCTTGCGTAGCAGTGGTGAAGGAAAGCCTGGCTAAGGCTGATTGTACAGCCTTAGACAGGACATTTCACCACTGATTTGTGGACTGCACCTAGTGGCCAACGCCAACATGCATTATTCTCTTTGACCGCACACTGGTGGCAGCCCACTGTGCCTGGGTGTAGTGGTACTAGTGGAGGTGGTCTAATCTTATCAGCAAGGCAGGCCGGTAGTGGATCTGTAGGGCATCAGGGTTATAGATCTCTCCTGCTACATACTGAAGTCATGGATGAAAAGCATACTTCTGAAAAAAATTTGCAGGCAATTAAACGAATGGTGGAAAATTGGTTTGTAGAGCAGGCAGGCACCAATGTGCATGTTGGGTTCATGGTGAGCGATGGAGCCGCCAATATGGCAAAAGCTCTCAGAGATGGTTCTTTTATCGGTGTGCGCTGTTCTGCACACATCCTACATTTAGTGGTGAAGAGTGCAATTCCAGAAGGTAACAACAAGGTGTCAATTATACTGGATCGTTGCAGCAGGATTGCTGGCCATTTCCACCATAGTGTAAGGTCAAGCGAAATCATGAGGCAGGAGCAAGATAAAACAGGGATTCCGACACATTGTCTGCGACAGGATGTTAGCACACAGTGGAACTCCACTCTAGAAATGCTAGAAAGAATATTTGGGCAGCAGAGGGTCATTCATAATATTTCTTTGCACCAGTTCATTGGTATTGGGTCCACACAGTGGGATGTGAGGACTGGACAGCTAGTTTCAGTCCTAAAACCATTTAGGGATGTGACTGAAAGCTTAAGTCAAAGCAATGCCAGTCTGGGACAGGTCATTCCCTTGTTCACTCATCTCACTTGCTTAAAAGCAGGGAACCTGTTCCTGGCGGCACACTCCAGACTAATGTAGCAGCAGTACTCAAGAAGCTGAAAGAGCTTTTGAAAGGTCGCCTAAAAGAAAGATTCAACAAAAGCCCTGAACACACTGGAAGGAACAACTTGTTAATCTGATTCATAATTTGCATCAAAACAGCGGCATGCTGGATGAGGCAAATTTGGGCATTACACCTGACATGTCTGCTACTCCTAGCAGCTGCATGACCCCAGCACAACAAAGTGCAGCATCTGCATTTTGGGCAGAGGCCCTTGTCAATTTGGTGGGAACAAGTTAAGCACCAGGTAACCGAGAGGAGAGCAGTGCCTCTGAAATGGTCAGAATCTACCTGTAAGAACTACCGTTGCCTCCTACTGCTGACCCTTTGGCCTACTGGGATGGTAAAAGGAGTTTGTGGCCTGCTCTCTGCCTTCAGTTTGTGGCCTAGCCCAGCAGCTATTATCCTTTCCTCCAACCTCTGTGGAAAGTTAGAGAGTGTTCTCTAGTACAGGGAACATCCTCAATCCACAAAGGTCTCAAATGTCACCGCGACTGATGGAGCAAATAGCCTTCCTCAATTTTAATCTCCTAAATTGGGTTACCAATACTCCCCTTCCATACTTGAGATGTCACCATCTGTAAATGGATAGTAATCACTCCAGTGCCACTAACCACCATCCAAAGTTGCGAAAATTAAATATGTATAACATTAGCCATTTTAATATTTCTTTAGGCCTTCATAACAAATTCTATAACAATATGCCTAAAATTCCTGTCCCCTTTTTTCTTTTGCAAAAAAAAATTATATATATTCAGTGCTCAAAAAAATCTTCTATTATTAGTGTTGTATGAGAGTGGATAGTCTAGAAATATGAATGAATGGTGTGTGAATATGTAGATTACAAATATGAATGAATGATGTGTGAATGGATAGCAACAGGTTTGAAGCCTTGACATAGCATTAGTGCTCACATGAGTTTGTGTATTTGTATGCGTCATGTATTACAACTTGTGTGCTAATTCAAAAATATTGTATGATTGTACTTTGGCTGAGATTAGGAGGGATTTAAAGATCTATCTTCCTGTTTAGGATAGCAAAAAGAGGGAAGAAGATAGATGATGTAGAGAACAGCTAAAAGTACCTAGGGGTACCACAAACACATGGCAACCATCAGAAAAGAGGCAAGGAGGATAGCAAATCCAGGTACCTCCAAAGAGTCAGACAGGTCCTGAAGTCCCAGCTCAATGGAAACAAGATCCAAGCCATCAACGCATATGCCCTACCAGTCATCAGGTACCCAGCTTGAATAATAACATGGCCAAGAGAAGAACTGGATGTCAAGACCAGGAAACTACTCACTATGAATGGAGGATTCCACCTGAAATCCAGCACCCATAGAATGTACCTGCCGGTACAAAGGAGGTCAGGGCCTGATGAGTGTCAAGGCCACAGTCCTGGATGAAACACAGAGCATCCACAAGTACATCACAAAGAATGCTCCCAAAGATGAACTGCTAAGGGAATGCCTGAGACTTCCACAGATCGAGGATGCTGAAAAAGAGGAAGTTCTTTTGCAAGACAAACCTCTCCACCGGCAGATAGTGGATGTGGCTCACATGACAAAATCCTACCAGTGGTTGGAAAAGGTAGGACTGAAAGACAGCACTGAGGTACTAATCCTAGCAGCACAGGAGTAGGCACTCAGCACCAGATCAATAGAAGCTGGAGTCTACCACACCAGGCAAGACCCAAGGTGCAGACTGTGCAAAGAGGCCTCTGAGACAGTCCAGCACCTAGTAGCCAGATGCAAGATGTTAGCAGGAACAGCATACACGGAAAGACACAACCAAATTGCTGGGATTGCATACCAAAATATCTGCACCGAATATGGATTGGACCTGCCTAAGTCCAGATGGGAGATATCACAAAGGGTAGTTGAGAATGACAGGCTAAGACTCTGTGGGACTTCAAGATCCAGACAGACAAGCAAGTGCTGGCCAACCAGACATTGTGGTGGTAGACAAGGAACGAAAGACTGCAGTCGTGGTGGATGTGGCAATTCCCAGTGACTATAACATCAGGAAGAAGGAACATGAGAAGCTGGACAAATACCAAGGACTAAAAGAAGAACTAGAAAGGATGTGGAAAGTGAAGGCAGTAGTAGTCCCAGTTGTGATAAGAGCACTCGGGGCTGTGACTCCCGAGTCGGGGGAGTGGCTTCAACAGATTCCAGGAGGGACATCTGAGACCGCTGTCCAGAAGAGTGAAGTTCTAGGAACAGATAAGATATTGCGCAGAACCCTCAAACTCCCAGGCCTCTGTTAGAGGACCCAGGAATAAGGAATAAGTATACCACCCAGGAGGGGTGAGAAGTATATATATTTTTTATTTTTTACATATATATTTTTGTGCTCAGTGAGTGAGTGAATGGTGTCAAATATATTTGCAGCATGTATTTTGTGTGGTAGAAATTTTATCCAGCTTTGTAAAAGCTACACTATGTTTAATATTCTGCTTTCACTTTTAGAATACTTGAGAGATTGGTGTGCTTTAATTGACCAGAAATAATATTTTATCTATTTTAGCAGGTTTAGACCTGATGTAAGGTGCCATTTTAAAAGGAGTAAGGCTAGAAGCAGACAGACTAGTAGCAGACATAGTTACATATTACATAGTTACATAGTTACATAGCTGAAAAGAGACTTGCGTCCATCAAGTTCAGCCTACCTCACATTTGTTTTTTGCTGTTGATCCAAAAAAAAGGCAAAAAAAAAAAAACAGTTTGAAACACAATTTTGCAACAAGCTAGGACAATCCTTCTTGACCCCAGAATGGCAGTCAGATTTATCCTTGGATCAAGCAGTTATTACCCTACATTGAAAGATTATATCCTTGAATATTCTGTTTTTGCAAGTATGCATCTAGTAGCTGTTTGAACATCTGTATGGACTCTGAAAAAAACACTTCTTCAGGCGGAGAATTCCACATCCTGATTGTTCTTACAGTACAAAAACCTTTCCTTTGCCTTAGACATAAACTGGTATGTTGATTTTTTTCTTACATAGGATTTTATGGGGATATCGGGTAACAACAGCCTGCAATATTTAATTATACTACAGCAAATGTCACTGAGTAGGTAGAGTGATGTTGTTTCCACTATTTGGTCAACATATACAGTTAAATATCATCTCCTTAGCAAATAGCTCTTGAATTATGTGGTTTAGTGAGTATCAGAATGAAGAATAATGTTTTTACTAGATTCCAGTGATATTTATGTCAGAGGATATGGTAAGTAAGCAAATTATGTATTGGTTTGGGACTTAATAAATAATACTTACACAATTAAATTTGGTATGTGTATAGTGGCATAAAATAAAAATAAAAAATAGTTTTTGCTTAGAATACACTATCCAAGACAATTCTCAGGGAACCTGCAAATATCCTAAATATTAAAAAATAATAATTTATCATAATTCATTTGATTGATATGATTCTTTAAAAAAAAAAAAAAATGTTAACATCAGTAAAGCAAACCTGATAAAATGCAATTTAGAAGCTCATTGAGTTGTTACCTATATAGAATATGAATAAACCTTTCTGATTGACATAAAAACTTACTGTTGTTGTTGTTGGTTTTGTGGGTGTTGTCGGTAATGTAGTAACCCAAGGAATCACATGAATGATTACAGTAGCTGTTGTAGACAGTTGTAATGCTTTATTTCCACCAAATTCATCAGTGACGGCAATTAGTAGTTGAAAGACAGTTGGGTCTTTAATGCCCTCAAATACATTATACTGAAAATTTTGATTTGTCACTAAAAATGGATAATCTAAACCATTCCTTTGAAGAGCAAAGCGATCAGGACTGTTTCCTAAAATGAGAACATGCTTTATTCTTATCAATACCAATGAATTTGATGGAATTAACATGAATGATTATTTTACTGGAAGCTTTAGTTAAAATATAATGACATATTATCAAGTGGCATCTTTAGATTGTATATTTAGATATTTAAACTAATTCTTCCGTTGGCTGCCATATTATAACAGTGTAACTGTTCTCTATAAGTACTAGCATGACATACATTTTAGGAAAAGAAAACATTTGGTGCAGATGATAAATCAGTTTTAAAAAAAAAATATCCCAAATTTTTTTCAGAGCCTGTGTGAACAAAAGTTTCAGATCTGGAATTAAACAACGCTATGTGCTAAATCTAGTGTTACCAGATTGACTAGGGTTATCCACATAGCATTTATACATGCTGCACCCATTTCATATTAATTAGCCAAGCTGTAAATCTACAGCATATAAATTCAATCGTTTGTAGAGTAGCACTTTTCATGTACCTCCCTATAGCATGGTGAAGAAATCTCTACAACCACAGCACAACCACTGCATGCAGGGCCGCCATCAACAGGAATGAGACAAAGCTCCATGTTGAGGGTCAAGCAGTGAACAGACAGAGCTGTGGGTTTATTGTTCTTATATACACATTCTTACACATTAGTACCACCCACAGGGTTTTGTAAAACAACCGATAAACACGTACAATACACTCAGACACTCCCACACAAAATCCTCCCCTCTGCCTGTGATACAATTACCTTACACAATGGGTTAATGTAATTATCACAGGCAGAGAAATACAGTTTTTCCACATTATTCATAACATTAAAAGTATACATCAAATACAGTTCAATTGCCATGGATCCAAAGTCTTTCACATAGTCTTTAGTTATACGAATGGGCTCCATGGCATAGCTATCTGGGGTATCACTGTTTAAATAGGGCAAGTACCGAATGACATGGCTTTCATGTCTCTGCAAGGTAAAATCAAGCGTTTCAACATGGGGCCATAGTCTAAAGGCAGCAGGCGGGCAACCAAGCTCCTCCAATGCACAGTTGCAAAATTGGTCTCGTCACAGTATGTATATATGAATGTATGTATATATGTGTGTATGCAAGTATCAATGTATGTCTGTATGCATGTATGTCTGTCAGTATGTATGTATATATGTCTGTATGTATGTATATATGTATGTATGCCAGTATCAATGTATGTCTGTATGTCATTATGTATGTCTGTATGTCTGTCAGTATGTATGTATATATGTATGTCTGTATGTATGTATATATGAATGTATGTATATATGTATGTATGTCAGTATCAATGTATGTCTGCATGTCATTATGAACATATGTCTGTGTGTATGTGTGTATGGATGTCTGTATGCATGTATGGCAGTATTTATGTATGTATGTATGTCTGTCAATATGTCTGTATATATGCATGTATGTCAGTCTGAATGCATGTATGTATATATGTCTGTATGCCATTATGAATGTATGTCTGTATGCCATTATGAATGTATGTGTGTATGGATGTCAGTGTCTGTATGTCTGTCAGTATGTCTGTATATATATATGTATGTATGTCTGTATGTCAGTGTCTCTATGTATGTCAGTGTGTATGTATGTTTGTGTCTGTATGTCCTCATGCATATGTGTCTGTATGTATGTTAGTATGTGTCTGTCTGTCACTATGTATGCCTGTGTGTCTGTATATGTGTGTATGTCTCAGTATGTGTGTGTCAGTATGTATGCCTATATGCATGTATGTCTGTTAGTATGTATCTCTGTGTGTGTATCTGTGTCCTTTTGTATCAGTGTGTGTGTTTGTGTCTGTGTGTGTAATCATGTGGGCGGGATTTGGAGGCGGACCCTGTGGGCGGGATTGGAGGCGGGCCCAGACCCTGAGCTGAATTAGGGGCCCCAAAATTTCTGGTGGCGGTCCTGATTGCATGATATAAAACTTGGTCATATTTATCAAGTGATGACAAATAGAAATATTATACCTGATATAATGGAATAGCTAAGCTGGTCAGCAGAGGAATCCTTGTCAAAGCACTGCAACTGAATGACAGGCAATTTTGTTGTTGAATAGATAATGTTCTCGTAGTATGCAGGAACACAAACTGGTGCTTCATCATTCACATTCTGCCAAACAAATATTATGATTATCAAATTAAACATTTTACAGAGAGTGTATTTGTTTGCCTGTCATTTTAGATCAACGTTAAGAGAATCTGTGTGCAAACAGAAAACACTCTAGTTATGTTGACTTTGAAACTTGATATGTTCTGAATAACGTCCATTATCCACATAACCGTGTGCTCATCTTCTAATCATATTGATGGTAATATGCATGATTATATTATAGAACCAATGTGTATCAGATGATTTTCATTTTCTGTGTAGCACATCTTACACATAAATCAATGCGTTCACATTGACTACACTTTATCTTTTCTTTTTGTTAAACAAAAATAAGCCTGAGAGGCAAGAACAAATCTAACACGACTGCAAAGACACATAGCTGTCAGTAGCAAAAATGTGCTCTGATTTTGAATGGGTCAAAGGGCTCAATTTCCAGTCCTCATGGACAAAAAAATGACCTAGACAGGCAAGCAACAAACAACTCCACATCAGCAAGGGTCAAGAAAAGGAAGAAGACAAATATCAAGAAGCACTGAGAAAAAAGAAGAATTTTTATTAAGTCCATGTTTAGTTCCTGCTTGGATCACTCGAGTGGCTGTAGGAAACCTATTTTAATTTTCTTTTAGCATTTTAGCACCAATATATTCTGCGGCACCTTATAAAAGAAAAAGTGGATATTTTGAGATAAGGACGGCCCTGCTTAAAAAACAATCTATGAGCGTTTGAGGTAGGCTGATATATGTGTTGTATTTGTAGAACATTTTTAGAATCTTGTATCAATCTGAACTGGTTGAATTTTTTTTTTAGAATTCTGTATATATTTATTTTATTTTTATAGTAATAGATTTGTCATATTTATCTTTACTGCTTTATAAACATTCTGTATATGTTAATTGTTTTGCGTTTATTTCATATAAAAATATAATCAAAAATTAAATGCTATATGTTTTCTCATTTAAAAGCCATAATTTAACTAAGGGACTTGAAACATGGACATGCTAAATTATAAGTAAACAGCAACATATTCATTATTTTTCTCTATTTAATATTTATTTTACTTTGATTGATTTGTCTTTCTTTCATCAGAATAGCAAAGACCATTACTAACTTCACTAACTGATGTTCACAGGAATTGTTAAAAAAAAAAAAAAAAAAAAATTAAAAACATATACATCATTTAGTATAGAAACATTTTTTTTATCTTGGTTATAATAGTGATATCAGCTGAGCCAGAATTATCCTCCTTGCTGCCCCAAGGTCGGTATCTTCAATGTACCCCCTGATATATAGAGACACACACACAGAAAGCTTGACGATTTCTATTGGATGTATTTATACAACTAGTTGATCTATGGTGACTGGGGGTAACAGGGACTATACAGGGGTGACAAGGGCTATAGTGGGGTAACAGAGGCTTTCCAAATGTTTCTTCTCCATCCTTCAGGCTTACTCTGTACTAGGGAGGGGGGAATACAGATCTTTGGTTGTCCAGTGGGAGATGCAACAACCTTCTGATATAGAATAGGTGTGGGAGAGCCTCTCTCTATTCAAGATGCCAACCAGGAAAATCTCTCTTATCGGCCTTAGCCACACAGCAGGAGAATGGACAGGCTAGTGATGAAGATCTTTGATCTCCACACTGGCCATGCGGTCTGTCTCCTGCCTGCTGCCCTGATGCCCTGGTCCCAGGGGTCATGTGGCAAATTTGGCCCTGGATATAAATAGTTAAATATTTGAAGTAAACTATAGTTAACAATACTGCTAAGGAAATTATTATACACAAAGCTCTACTGCAAACCATAAACATAGCTAAATATAGCACATACAGACTCCAGCAACCATGCCCACTTCAATTCACCAAAATTTTCATGGTGCTTGGAGTTGTCAGAGTATTTATATCGGCAGACATTTTGTGCTAAGATAGAAACTAAAAGTGTATATTCTGAGTCACTCTGAACAGACCAGACTCCATTTTGTTATTCCAAGTTAACAAAGACAAAGAGACACAGGATTTCTTTCTGTAAGACTGGCCTCTTTGCCAGAGCTAAGGAATGCATAGTATAAACAAGTGATAAGAATATAATCAAATCTA
Organism: Pelobates cultripes; assembly: GCA_933207985.1. Classification (NCBI taxonomy): domain Eukaryota; kingdom Metazoa; phylum Chordata; class Amphibia; order Anura; family Pelobatidae; genus Pelobates; species Pelobates cultripes. The sequence goes on along the minus strand of OW240914.1, from coordinate 168,525,333 downwards.
AACCCAGACAATTGTGACAGAGAAGATTAAATAATTTAATTTTACTGTCTATACATATAAGGTACCATTGTATGGAAAAGGGTAAACTTAGTTCATGATCTGTCATATCAGAAATTATAGCAGATTTGCAGACACATAGTCTGGACAAAATTTAAGAACCCCTTTGATCTTTGAAGGATACGTAAGTTATAGCCACTATCTAGATAGGCCAAAATGACGTCAAAATAGCCACCAGGAAAAGTTAACTCTTTCCTGGATAGGTATGTTTAGTGGGACAAGACTGCCCTCTACAGACCAAATAACTAATTTGCGATCTGGAAGATAACCACACCTCTAGTGCTTCTATTGGGTTATCAACTGATGACGTACAGAGAGTCTGGCCCTTTAAAAGTTAAGACAAAGGGAAGATAAGAGAGGAGAGGAGGCAGATGCAAGATATGCAAAGGAGAGAAAGGAGAGGAATTGGAAGTTTGGGGACTCCAACTCGGACAACATCTGAGACTAACACTCTACTCCTAAAACTCTAACACTTAGAATTTACTGACTTTCTAACCAACACCTCCATGCAGAGAGACTACCAATCGGATGAAATATCTACTCAACTGGTAATTATACTGGTTTCATTTAATTAAATTAAATTAATTAAAATGTATTAATAGCATTATATATGACTGGATAAAGCTCTGTCAGATTTCCATATTAAGAAATCTTAGTTAACTAAGAATATATAGTTATAAACATTCCATTCAGCAGGTGGAATTAAGAATAATTATATATTGATGTGATATTATCACGTGTTAGCATACCGCTGTTTTTATCCAGGTGTATTGATTTGCTCTAAATTAAGATAGATATCTTTTAGACAAATTAAAAATCTGCTTATATAATGTTAGATTCTCTTATTGGATGGTTTAAGAAAATGAATTTAAACTGGATTAAATGTTATTTTATTTAAAATGACATCAGAATAGATCTTAACTACCTAGGAGATCTAGCCAGCATTGAAAGGGTTATTCTAACTGTCGGCTAAACTTTACGACCTTACGCTGCACTCTGAGGAATTCTGTTCTCTGTGTGAAAAGTTTCACTTTCAATCTGTGTAAGGATACCTCATAAATCGTCAGAATTCTTGACAGAAAATGCTAGTTAGCCATTGAAACGTAATACCCATTCCTTTGTATTGCATACCATTTCATACTGGATATTCATTGATTATTGTCATGCATGTTACATAATATTATTTGTTAATTATTGGTTATCATAAATAAAATCTATTTTTATACATTGTGATATCAATTATATGAAATACATTCCACTTAACACGATAAACGTTCTTTAGGATCTGAGAATTGAATTAGTGGGCAATTCTCACTGTTACTATTATTATCCCATAAATATCCCCACAGAGTGACCTTTTAAATAAAAAATATTAAATATATTGCAGTAAGCCTTTTTTTCTCCCATGGAAGAATGCATAGGACCCACCGATATTGGGGTACTTTTACAAAGATTGATTAGCATGGTATTTCCATATTATAGAACCAATTCCCTGTATCTTTATTGTTAAGTAGCCTGTTTGGATTAGAAACTGTGCTGTTCCCTTAATCTGCATTTAGCACTAATCAATTATCTGTGCCTGTTTAGTTTTTCAACCCATTATATATCTACGTGGGCCATTTTTTGGGACTGGTTACTATGATGGTATTTGACACACTTCAACCAGACTCTTATAACAAATTTATCAAAATGAATGCCTATAATGGAGTGCTACTGGATTGTATCAGGGATCATATCAGCGCATATGGAGACTCTTTGCAGATATTGATCTAAACACATTTTTGAAGACCTGAAGAGCATGTGGTACGGTTTGTTCACAGTTGAAAATAATACAGCAGAAAATAAAATACAACTAACAAAGCAAAATGAAATGTAATAATAATACTAATACTGATGATGCTGGTAATATCATATAGGAAACCACAAAGCTATAAAAGGCGGATTGTGTTTGCAGGTAGTAGTGGGCTATTTGCCTGGAGTGCCAGGTGATACCTCGTCAGCTGTGATCTTGCTACCATAATGTACACCCCCGTGTACCCTCAACCAAATCTTTTTAATAACAATAAATGAGGTAAACTGAGTGTCTAACTTTTCTATGTTATTTTTTCTGAGACATACTTACTGTGATGTGTATTGTAGCAACAGCAAGCTTTTTTAATTGCTTCAGAGGATCAGGTTGTATATCATTGTTCAAGTCAATTGCTTGCACTGTGATTGAGTACTGGTTCTTCTTTTCAAAGTCAAGCTGATTTAGTACTTTAATAACACCTGGTGGTAAACAATCATTATTATAAACATAGCATACTAATGTTAACAACAAGGTAATGTTAACATATACTGATATGGTTTTTTCAAGAAGTTAAATATTTCAGATATTTCATACTTAATATTTATATTTAAAAAAGATTGCGCTCTCCTGTCCTGGGCTTGAATTGTATCTAAGAGTATCAGACCAGGTGTTGGATTCATAAATAATAATAAAGGGGTTTACTCTCTTGACTTCCCGAGTTGAGTCATATGTAAATGTAATTTGCAATGTCCTTGGAACGATCTACGGTATATTGCAAAACAGTTTCCCCAAATTACCCTCAAGTTAGATGAAAGATGTACTTTTTATGAAGATAAATCTGAGTTGATAATTGCATGATTTTGCTATTACATGACGAAAAGTCATGATTTTATTAAAGACATGGAGGCTCATATTGCATATCCCTTTCTTTACTGTCCACCAATAGCAGCAAAGGATATAAACAGAATGAAAAAACAATGAACATAAAGTAGCATAGGCCCCTCCCTGCACAGGTCCCAGTATTATAGGCAGCACTTCTCTTCCATTTCCTTCTTTCTGAAGATGTGACACTATACACAAAGTCCATAACAGGAAAAGCAATATAGTCCAGAGAGAAGCCAAAAGACGTATAAACTGCAAACCAAGAGGAGGAACATCACGTCAATAAACAGGAAAGTATAACTGGATAACTGCCAACCAAGCTTCATTTGCAGGGAAAGGTCCATACATGTTGAAGCCAGACATTCCACAGTATCGGTTTAGGCTGTGAAAACATAAAGAACAGGAGCCCAGGGGTTAAACCAGTACTTGAGACTAACATCAAGGCCAAACAGCACAAGACCCCACCAATATCTGCAGTAAAAGAACCAGATAGACCCAAATTGACATAGTTACATAGTCAAATCCCATCCAACACAAGCCCCACTTAACGTACCAAGCAAGACAATACGTCACCTATACAGTGAAATAAACTGGGGGGGAAAACAAGCTAAACATAACATGGGTAATATAAATGGGTGGGACAATACTCGCCTCCATGTCTTTAATAAAATCATGACTTTTCATCATGTAATAGCAAAATCATTAAATTTTATCACAAGATACGAAGGCTCATATTGCAAGTTTAACGCCTATCGACCACCGCATCAAACGCATGAGGAACCGGTCTAAAGTAAAATTCCCGGAAAACTGATTCCCTCGACCAGTCAGCCATCTTTATGAGGTCCTCCAGGCATGCACCTGAAGTCATCATTGAAGATGCCGAGGCTCCCCTGATCGAGTGGGCGCCAAAAAGTGCAGTATCAATACCGGCTTGAGAGAGTAGCCATTTAACCCAGCGAGACAAGGTGGTGCTAGTGATGGGTTTAAACAGAGGATGGATAGATACAAATAGATGAGGAGAGGATGCAGAACGGTGTAGTTTGGTGCGATCTTCATATTCGCGTAGGCAGGCCACCGGACACAGTGCCTGTGTAGAGGGGAAACTCGGATAAGATATTGACCTAATAGATGTTTTGGTGCGTCTGCTGATATTAAATGTGACACCATCAGGGGTATAAGATCTGGCAACAAAGTCCAGTGCACGGACATCCGAGACCCTTTTGCAGGAGATGAGACAAAACAAACAGACCAAATTGACCGATAGCTGTCATAGGGAGAGTGCGGAATTAGTGGGCCAAGAAGTGATGAAGGATAATACCACTGAAAAATCCCAGGTCGCGGTTCAGACCTTTGAGGAGCCGACACACCAGGGGGTGCAGGACCGCCGGGCAGCCATCAAACCCTTGATGCATCTAGGAGATGGCTGACCGATATAGGTTGATGGTCATGTAGGCCTTACCTGCTTCAAAGAGGGAATTCAGGAATTGTAGGACCGTAGTTACAGGGGTCGAAATGGGATCCATGTCCCTAGCCAGGCACCAGCCAGCCCAAGCTCGCCAAGCTGACCCATATGCCCGTCTAGTGCCGGGAGCCCATGCCTCCACAAGCAGGTGTCTAGTAGTGTCCGAAACTCCCTGGACCTCCCAGGGTCCCCTGAAATGCACCACGCCAGGAGCGGGAGGGAACCCTCTAACAGGAGGGGGTGGCAACACCCCAACGGGTCCAGTAGAAGTTCCTGGGAGGATGGCAACAGCCTGGGATAATCCACTGTCATCCCGAGAATCTGGGGGAACCACGATTGCATTTCCCAGAATGGGATCACTAGGACCAGCTCGGCTTGGTGTCTGTAGGAGTGAACAAGGGTGCGAGGAATCATGGAGAACGGGGGGAAGGTGTATAGGAGGCCTCCGCTCCAGTCCTGCAGGAAGGCGTCCACTGCCTCCGCTGCCGGATTCCGGCTGCCAGCTGAAGAACCTTGGGAATTGGGTGTTGAGCCGGGAAGCGAAGAGGTCTATAGCAAAAGGGCCCCAGAGAGATGATAAACTGGAGAACACGTTCATGTCCAATTTCCAGTGGCTGGCGTCTGATAGATATCATGAACCCCAGTCCGCCTGGACGTTGTGTAGCTCTGGTGGGTATTCCGCTTGTACCATCATATTCTGGTCTGAGCAAAAGTCCCAAAAGTCTTTTGCCAATCTTGCCAGAACCGCAGACTGAGTACCGCCCAAGTGGTTCACATACCTCACCGCGGAGACATTGTCCATGCGGAGGCTGATGCATGTATAAGCCCGGTCCCTCGTGAAGCTGCGGATCGCAAAGGAGCCTGCCAAGAGCTCCAACGCGTTGATGTGGAGTCGGGATTCAGGATTCCGACCAGCGACCCCCTGTTGCCACACCCTCGCAATGAGCCCCTCAGCCATGGATGCTCGCATCTGAGTCGATGGTGAACTCCGGCATGGAGCCGAAGATTGCCCTGCCGTTCCAAGTGGATAGGTTGAGGATCCACCATTGCTGCTCGTCCTTCGTCTCGCTGTCTAGAGACACAAGGTCCACGTAGGATGCGCCGGCTCTCAGGTGAGCTATTTTCAGGCGTTGCAGTGCGCGGTAATGGAGTGGACCCAGGAGTACGGCCTGAATGGAGGATGTGAGGAGGCTGATGAGGCGCGCCAGTTGCCTCAAGGTGAGGTGTGGCCAGATGAGAGCTCTGCGGAGCTCCTTGCGTATCGAACGAGTCTTGGACCTCGGAAGGCTAAGAGTGACCGCTTCCATATCCACTAGGAATCATAAGAATTCCATACGAGTGGCGGGAGTCAGGCACAACTTTCCCTGGTTGGTAATGAAACCCAGGCGGGAGAGTAGGTTCACCGCCAGCCACAGGTGCGCCAGAAGTATGGAGCGATCTTGGGCCATGAGCAGGATGTCGTCTAAGTATATAATTAGACGAATGCCTCGACTGCGTAGCCAGGTCATAGCTGGGAGAAGCAATTTTGTGAAGCGCTGATGACAGGCCAAATGGAAGGCAGGTGAACCTCCAAGTCCCTGTCCGCCAACGGAAATGTAGGAGATCTTGGGATGCTTCGGCTATAGGCATGGTGAGATACGCATCCTTGAGATCCAGCTTTACCAATCAGTCCCCTTGAAGGAGTAGGTCTCGCAGTAGATGTATACCTTCCATCTTAAAATGGCGGTACCTCACCATAGCATTGAGTGGGCACAGGTTTATGTCTGGGCGCATTTGGCCACCCTTCTTTTCCACTAGGAAAATATTGCTAACGACTCCTGTGGAGCCCGGGGGTGCCCGTCTTATCGCTCTCTTGGTGAGGAGCGCAGATAGCTCGTCGTCGATACTTACAGGGTTCCCCACAAGGTCTATGTGAAAACCGCAAATAGTGCTTAGTACCCAGGGGTCGGGGGTTATCTTTGCCCAGGCTAGGAAAAAATGTTGGAGTCTGCCCCCTACATAAACATGAGAAGAAACATGTGGTATGGGTAAACTCATCATAAGGTCGCCTGAAACCGGTGTTACACCAGAAGCCTCTGGATCACCATGGATGTCTGCGTGATGGAAAGAATGGGGAGCGGGTACTCGTCTCCTGGAAGTTGGAGCAGTGTTGAAAGGAGCCTTGTCCAGAGCCACGGGACTGAAAATAAGACCGGCCGGACAGACGGCTCCTGGAACTGCCGGCCCTGGTGGAGACCCGGCCCTGGAATACTCGTCTCATGGAGGCTTGGGTCTTGTCAAGGGCTGTAAACTCTCCTACAAAGCGTCCTAGGTCTTTAATGAAGGAGTCGCCAAAAAGTAAACCTTGGGCATCCTTCCCAGCCTCTGTGAGGGCAAGGTTGGCCAATTTAGGCTCTATTTTGAATAAAATGGCTTTACGCCGTTCAATAGAGAGGGGGGTATTGACACTCCCGGCAATACAAATAGCCCTTTGGACCCAACCACGGAGGTCTTCAGGGTCAACCATACGGTTTCCAGCTCTGGCATCCTCCACCAGTTCAAAAAGTTTTGCCAGTGGGCAAAATATGTCTAGGTGCTTATCCTGACATGCCTTTAGGGCAGAGTCTAGAACTTTACGTGGGTTCCAGCCCAATTTTGCCAGGAATTGGGTCATTTTTGGGTCAACCTCAGGGGTATCGCAGACCTTATTTGGCACCATAGGCCTCAGGCACTCTGCCCTCAATTTATTATGTGCCGCTTTAGTGAGCGGGCGTCGTACCCAATTTTCAAGGTACTTGGATACATGGTCCGCCAGGAGCCACTCCGCCGAACTTGGATGGTGTAGCTCAGCAAGGTCGAAGAGAGGTTCGCCCAACGGATCCAAGAGGGCGGACCCCGCAGTTGCGGGGTGAGGCGCCCCCATGTCACCTCCGGACATCTCTGCCTGAGTAGAGGGAAGGAGGTCAAAGCCCAGCTCAGTGGACTCAACATCGGAGTCGTCATCCGACTCAATCATAGCCTCCTCACCAAACCCGATTTGTGAATCGGAGTCACTCTCCGCTTGTGCTCTGGCACATTTCCATAGCCACACCCGTTCTGCCTGGCGTGGAAAGGCTCTTTTGCGTGTGTGGAGCACGCTTTCTGGGGCGAACGAAGGTACGCCAGTCTAAGTGTTTCTGGAGGCAGAGGGATGTTTAGTTTTATGAGTCGCCTTCTTGGGTGCGTCCCAAGGCGGGTCCACAGCAGGACACGAGATAGGCGTTGTGGAACCAGACATATGCGCGTCCAAAGGACGTGGCAGAAGGGCCTGGGAGATAGTATGGGAGAGGGTAGAATACATGGACCCCATGGCTGCCATAATGGCATTTGTCACAGAGAGCAGTAGCGCCACAAATTTGTCCCCTGCAGGATGGATGGCCTGTCTGACAGAGTGGTTGGTATGTCTGGGGTGACAGGGACCTCTCCCATGAATAATGGAGTATCTATCTCCCCAGAGGGTGGGGAGCTCGAAGGCATCCTGGGTTTGGACATAATGAAAGATGCACAATATTCCTATTATCTAAGACTATAGAGTAGTAAGGGTTAGTCACCCAAACTATAGGAGCAATGAACAAAAAAGATCTCACCAGGGCCCAGACCAATGACACACACAACGAGGTAGGAAATGAGACAGGAAGTCAGAAAATGGCTACCAAGAATCTCGCGAGATTCGCAGCAAAAACCTGAGAATTCGTTAAGAAAATAGCCGAACGTTCGGTAAAATAGACGAATTCATGAGAATAGAACAAGTGAATGGAGAAACATACGAATGAGCAAAACGTACGAACAAATTTAGTCGAATGCTGCAGATTGGCGAATTATGCTAAATGCCGGTAAAACTAACGAACGGCATGTGTTCGTGATGAATTTAGCCGAACGGCGAGATTCATGCACCAAAACAGCCAAACAGAATGGAGAAAAACGAGGTGCAAATGGTGTCAAAGTACAGGGAGAAACAGAGAAAAGATAAGAGACTGAAGGGAGATAAGAGCAACCAGAGAAAATCAATTATCTCACAGAGAAGGTCTGGAACCCTGAGAGGCAATAAATATACATAAATAGTAGTGAGCAAACATAAATAATAAACGGAAAAAAGATTCCTTAAACAAAAAACAGAATAATACTGAATATATCAACAGAGAAAAACAATGGAGTAATAAATGACAATAAATAGTAAATATCAAGACAATAGATCACAGAATAATAATTAAAATGTGAGAGAAAAATGTGAGCTGTTACTTATCTTAGAGCAGCAAAGAAAGAGGGAAATGGAAGGTAAGTGCTGCCTATTATACTGGGACCTGTGCAGGGAGGGGCCTTTGCTACTGTATGTTCATTGTTTTTTCATTCTGTTTATATCCTTTGCTGCTATTGGTGGACAGTAAAGAAAGGGATATGCAATATGAGCCTCCGTGTCTTGTGATAAAATTGTTAACAATCTGAGAATAATACATACTTTTATCTGTTTGGTTATCTTGAAGTTTTGTCTATAACCTTCTTAATAAAGAGGAATAATTATGTAACTATAACAATACAAACAGAAAATCCATCTCCCAAATCGAAACAAAATGTAAAAAAAATTTTTTTTTGTAAATATATCCCAATAGAAGCATGCATACATTTAATTAATCATTTTTGATTGGGTGTATAGCTAAAAACAGCTTGCAAAAGCTGCAGATCTCTTGTCTGAAGTCTTTGCAAGACCTCCCCTTCTAACCCCACCCAGACTTTCTGTGACTGTCCAATCACAGACTTCCCAATGCAACTCAATGAGAAGTCTTTGCAAGGCAGGTGCTCTGAGCAATTGCTGCCCTTTGAGTTTAGCTCCACTGTGCTAACCAAACCAGAAAGTAACAGGACTAGTTGTCTGATCGAGGGCTAAAGGAGGGCGGGCTTGCAATGCCTTCCTTAAGTAGGCGATCCTAAATGCTGCTGGGCAGCATAGTACGTCCAGCCATCCGCCACTCACTCTGCCAATCTGTGTTTATCTACAGCAGTGATCCGAGGTGATCCTGATCAGTCCCCCTGCAGCAACTCCAGCCCTCCAGCCCTCCAGGGCCATGCGATTATGATGATCACATTACCACAGTAGGAGGCTTCTGTGCTGCCTGCAGGACGACTGCTTGGGTTGTCAGGCAGTCCCCCAAAGTACAAATAAAAGTTAAAATCAAAGTAAAAATTTTATAAGAGCATGCAATAAATATATTATACTTATTTTATATATGTATAATGTATTATAAAATAATAAAAGCATTTTATTAAGATATTATACATAAATAATATATACATAAAATGTCATTGTTATTGTACTTTGATATATATCTCTATATACTTGTAATGAAATTATATATATATATATATATATATATATATATATATATATATAAGTGTGTGTGTAATGTATGTAAAATATATTAACATGTTTTATTTTATAATATATTATAAAACAAAAATATATAAAATGAATATATATATATATATATATATATATATATATATATATATGCATTTATATCATATTTTAAAATATAATATATATATATATATATATATATATATATATATATATATATATATATATGCAGTGGGACCTTGGTTTACAAACGCCTCGGTTAACATAATTTTCGGTTTACAAATGAAAATCCACTGAAAATAATGCCTCGGTATACAATTTTTTTTTGCAGTACAAAGCAAGTTTCCCCAGGATGCATTGCACCTGGAAGGTTTATAGCACAACCCCCTGCATGCTGGAGCCTGTGGGTAGCACGTGGCGTTGAGTGTGGAGGTGTTGGAGCGGCTTTTTCATCGAGTTTTGGAGCCATTCTGGAAATTGTTTGCAGTTGTTGTGGGACTTTTTGGTGCATTTCTCAAGCTGTGGAAAGGTAGGGAGCTGAGCATCGTCGTTTGCATGCCTTTTATTGTGTGTTCTGCATTGGTTTCCATGTCAGCTCATTTAGACCTTTTTCGCACCTCCAGAACGGATTCATTGATTTTTAATGCATTCCTATGGGAAACCGTGTTTTGGTTTACAAATTTTTCACAATAAGAAATGTCCCAGAAAATGCATTAAATTCGTAAACCAAGATCCCACTGTATATATATATATATATATATATATATATATATATATACATTCTACATACATATGTATTTATCTATAACTTTTACATAATTAGGTGATTTTATTAGTTATGATTTGAGGGACCTGCCAGGCAGAAGGTCCAGAGAATTTAATTTGTAAGCCGTATATTTGACCCTGTAACTTTCCAAAACCCCATAAAACCTAGACATGAGGGGTATCTAATGTACTCGTGAGACATCGCTGAACACAAACATGAGTGGTTTAGAGCAGTAAAATATATAATGCTGATGATATCCACTGTGAAAAAGCAATTGTTTTGTGAAAAAAGCAAAAAACAAATATAAATGCAAACTTGGCCAGGGTTGGTGACTAAGTGGCTACTAAAAAGGACTGGGCATACCACATATTGAATACCCTAATTATGATACTTTTCCAAATGGTATGCAATGCTGGGGTCAATTTTCATTCCTGCGCTGCCATAAGGTCTCAAAGGCAACATAGACCTGTCAAATTTCAATGTGTACATGCAAAAGGGCGAAGCCCTATATTTGACCATGTAAGTTTCCATAACCCCCATAAAACCTGTACATGGACGCTACTGTTGTACTCATGAGACATTACTAAATACAAATATGTGTATTTTATTGCAATAAGAGTCAACAGTATTATGACATTCACAGTTAAAATGTCATGCAGAGCTTGAAATTTGTTTTATATTTTATTCATATTAAATTACGTTTCATATCTAAATATTTGATATGAAATGAAATTTCTGTTTAATTATATTTAACAAGTATGGATGTCCTTTTAAATGCAAGAGGTAAATTATGGTTCAACAACTTATAGCTCAAATTCAAGGTTTTGTTTTGACCAGAAATTGTACAATTGCCCCCATCCTTAAGGGGTGAAAAGATAAGCATATTTCCATGAACTATTTTATTATATTACACAGCAGCTATTATCATGCTGAGTCTGTACAGTTTTATAAGTGGCAGGAGGTTTATGGGACATGTAATTTCGTTCGCTCATTAAATATTATCAAATAATATGAGTGGTACTGCTGAATAAGCTGACAGAAGTCATATTGTAACTGCCATCAGTTTATTTACAACCCAGTTAACTACCTTGTTAATTGAGATGTGCATTTTGCTGCAGCCATAAACCTCTGTGAGCAGAGACATTATACAATGAGTATAGTTGTTTTTATGCTACTTAGAGTGAATCTTTATATACTGAAAACTAATTTTACTGCATATTCTAGTGCAACACAAAATTATAGCTGATGTATTCAGTTTAAACAGATTACGTAAATACTAACATTATATATATTATTCCTATTTTTGAGTGTCAAGATTTTCCACAGAGCATCGCAAATCAACTTTATATGGGAACAAAAAGTGATGAAGGCCATGTATTACAAAGGAAAAGGTACAGTATATCTATACTTTTCCTTTTCAGCGTTACTGGAAAGGAAAACGTTATTTTAGTTCCCAGAATCACAAAACCCTTATCCATTTGATTGATTTTCAAATTTGCATGGACATATTTATTGTGTATTGTCAGGTGTAAATGTTCACCATGTACCTGTTTCTGGCTCGATATAGAATCTTGGTGGGTTTCCATAGTCTCCTGAATCAAATGTGAATTTCATATTATTAAATGGCCAATCAGTGTCTGCGAAGTTAACTTTGCCAACCATGGTCTCCATAGGGCTGTTCTCTTGTACAAAAAACTCATTTGTTGAAGATGTTGGACTAGCTTCATTTACTCTAGTAACTCTTACAATAACAGCAACAGTACCTGTAATAAAAAGCAAAACAAATTCTCAATTACCAATTATGTCCAGAAACTGTTATCATAGTTTGCTTTATTATGAAATAATGTTCACTGCATTCTGAAAGCATACAGAACAAATGAGCCTAGTTTCTGAAATGTTGGCAAAAGTAGAGTAATCATTGATTAGTGCAAATGTTGTTAAAATACAGATTATTAAAGGGACACTATGGACCTCTAAAACAATTGAGCTTGCTGAAGAGTATGTCCATTTTGCAAAAAATTGCAGATTTTAGTAGAAATTGGCACTTTTATAAATTAACCCATTGGTAGTTTGCATAGTTGAGCTAAACTCAAGAGAAACAATTGCCCAGAGTAACTTCCTGGTAAATACTTCTCATTGAGCTGCATTGGGAAGTCTGTGATTGAACAGTCAGAGAAGTCTGGGTGGAGTTAGAAGAAGGCTGCAGACAAGCGTAATTTGGGGCTTTAAAAACTAAAAAAGTGATTGTTATTGTAATTTTGTTGGTGTTTGGACAGTAGAGTGTCCTTTTAAATTATTTAGTGGCATCATCTTCTCTCAAGTCTTATTTTAAATCCAATCTATTAGAAGAAAATTTCCATGTTTATATAAGACAAATCTTCATAACAATCCAAAAAGATGTAGGGAATATTAACCCCTTAAGAACACAGGACATGTGTGACATGTCATGATTTAGTGTTAACAAATGGAGATTTGGTATCAGATGTTACTGTAGGTGAAAGTTTAGGATCCAGTGATCATCAGTCAGTGTGGTTTAATATAAGAACAGTGACTGAGTCACACCACACAAAAACAAAAGTTTTAGACTTTAGAAAAACAGACTTTTCTAAAATTAGAATATGGGTAGAGGAGTCATTATCAGACTGGAGCAATTTAAATGGAGTCCAAGAAAAATGGGATTATTTAAAAGTTGCACTATTGAAGGCAACAGAAAATTGCATTAGGCTTGTCAGTAAAAGCAAAAAATTCAAGAAACCACTGTGGTACTCCGCAGATGTGGCCAAAATAGTTAAAAACAAAAAGTTAGCATTTAGGAATTATAAAAAAAACCCAGAGTGAGGGAGACAAAATGATCTATAAGATTAGGCAGAAAGAGGCTAAGCAAGTTATAAGAGCTTCCAAATCACACACAGAAGAGAAAATAGCACAGTCAGTAAAAAAGGGGGATAAAACATTTTTTAGATACATAAATGAGAAAAGAAAAGTAAAACAAGGATTAGTTAGATTAAAAACAAAAGAAGGAAGGTATGTAGAAGAGGATAAAGGTCTAGCTGACTGCCTCAATGAATATTTTTGTTCTGTATTTACAGATGAAAATGAAGGAAAGGGACCTCAGTTGAGAAAAAGGATAAATGAGTCATTTATTACATGTGAGTTTACAGAGGAAGAGGTTCTATTTCAACTGTCAAAAGTAAAGACAAATAAGTCAATGGGACCTGATGGAATACACCCAAAGCTATTAAAAGAGCTTAGTGGTGTACTAGCAAAACCATTAACAGATTTATTTAACCAATCATTGTTAACAGGAGTAGTCCCAGAAGATTGGAAGTTAGCAAATGTTGTACCCATTTACAAGAAAGGTAATAGGGAGGAGTCGGGCAACTATAGGCCAGTAAGCCTTACTTCAGTAGTGGGGAAAGTGATGGAAACCATGTTAAAGGATAGGATTGATGAACATCTAAAAACACATGGATTTCAAGATCAGAGACAACATGGGTTTACTTCAGGGAGATCATGCCAAACTAATCTTATTGATTTTTTTGATTGGGTAACTAAAATTATAGATCAGGGTGGTGCAGTAGACATTGCTTACCTAGATTTCAGTAAGGCTTTTGACACTGTTGCACATAGAAGGCTTATCCATAAACTGCAATCTTTAAGTTTGGATTCAAATATTGTTGAATGGGTAAGGCAGTGGCTGAGTGACAGGCAACAGAGGGTTGTAGTTAATGGAATATATTCGAAGCTTGGACTTGTCACCAGTGGGGTACCTCAGGGATCTGTACTTGGACCCATTCTCTTTAATATTTTTATTAGTGATATTGCAGAAGGTCTTGATGGTAAGGTATGTCTTTTTGCTGATGATACTAAGATATGTAACAGGGTTGATGTTCCAGGAGGGATAAGCCAAATGACAAATGATTTAGGTAAACTAGAAAAATGGTCAGAATTGTGGCAACTGACATTTAATGTGGATAAGTGCAAGATAATGCATCTTGGACGTAAAAACCCAAGGGCAGAGTACAGAATATTTGATAGAGTCCTAACCTCAACATATGAGGAAAGGGATTTAGGGGTGATTATTTCTGATGACTTAAAGGTAGGCAGACAATGTAATAGAGCAGCAGGAAATGCTAGCAGAATGCTTGGTTGTATAGGGAGAGGTATTAGCAGTAGAAAGAGGGAAGTGCTCATGCCATTGTACAGAACACTGGTGAGACCTCACTTGGAGTATTGTACACAGTACTGGAGACCGTATCTTCAGAAGGATATTGATACCTTAGAGAGGGTTCAGAGAAGGGCTACTAAACTGGTTCATGGATTGCTGGATAAAACTTACCAGGAAAGGTTAAAGGATCTTAACATGTATAGCTTGGAGGAAAGACGAGACAGGGGGGATATGATAGAAACATTTAAATATATAAAGGGAATCAACACAGTAAAGGAGGAGACTATATTTAAAAGAAGAAAAACTACCACAACAAGAGGACATAGTCTTAAATTAGAGGGACAAAGGTTTAAAAATAATATCAGGAAGTATTACTTTACTGAGAGGGTAGTGGATGCATGGAATAGCCTTCCAGCTGAAGTGGTAGAGGTTAACACAGTAAAGGAGTTTAAGCATGCGTGGGATAGGCATAAGGCTATCCTAACTATAAGATAAGGCTAGGGACTAATGAAAGTATTTAGAAAATTGGGCAGACTAGATGGGCCGAATGGTTCTTATCTGCCGTCACATTCTATGTTTCTATGTTTATTCCAGAAGTTTGGTCCTTAAGGGGTTAAATTGATATAAACTCACATATAGGATAAAGAGAATTTAGCAATTCTTGATAATTTTATTGAGGCTAGACACAATATTTGACAACTTAAATACTGGAAATTGGTAAGGTACTATGACATATGAGGGCCCTGCTCATTGAGCTTATATGCTACAGGGAGTGGCGTAAAGTGACACAAAAGGTAAGGGTAGGGTAGAAAAGTAGGTTGCTAGAATAGTTTTCACTGAGATGTAGTTTTTTTTGGGGGGGATGATAAGGAATAAGACTTGAGAGCATACATTATATCTATAAAGATTATTTTCTGTTTTTCTGTTTCTTTTTAGATTTTTCTAGATAACTTATGTATTTTTATTAGGGGTGTGCATTGGCAAAAAAATTGTTTTGGTTCAGAAACTTGGGTAAGTAAAGAAAAATTGACTGCTTCGGCAATTCTGACCAATGGCATTTGGTTCGGCACTTTGGAATTGCCGAATGGCATTCGGTTCGGACATTCGGCATCTCGTCATTCATTTCAGGAATTCATCAGTTTGGCATGTCATTCGTTTCAGGCATTTAGCAGTTCGGAATGTCATTCGTATTGAAAAATAAACTTTTGTGTGTTTTTTGTTAAACAGCAATGTTTCACATTGCATTCTCGACCCAGACCACTTCATCTTTAAGAAGTGATCTTGGTTTAGTTAATAATTAGTAGTGTTAGTTTAGTATACATACAATTTACAAAATTATATTTTCACTGCACAGATAGTGCAGCCAATCATGGGGTACTACCAGCATGCAACACTTCTGTACACTATATAATTCCACCCCTATGACACCATATTTGTGGAGAGTTTAGGAGCAGAGAGTGAGAAGAGTGTGAAAGCAGAGAGTGAGCAGAGTGTGAGAGCAGAGTGTGAGAGTGGATGGATTATCTCGATAAAGAAGAAATGTTCACTAACACAGATTTAGACAGATTTGTGAACAATATTTAAGAGACATAGGCCTTTTGTGTACGTAGAAAAAGTCTTAGATCTTTGAGTTTAACTCATGAAAAATGGGTGCAAAAACAAAAGTGTTGTGTTTATAATTTTGTTCAGTGTATATATATATATATATATATATATATATATATATATATTTGTGTACGGGGTAATTAGAAGACGTAGAATTAAAGTATGTAGTTCGATAAGGACCAAAGTTGGTTGAGGTGTGCCAAAACTGACGAGAGGTCAGGCCTGCAAAAGAGGGCCCACCTGGTATATTGATGTAAATAATAAAGGGTGAGGTGGGAGGGGAACTTTCAAACGGCGACGATAGGTAAGCTGGGGTTACTGGGGATTTAAATAGGAAAATAATCCCTCCCACAATTTCAGGCATTTGCCTTCCACTTGTGTACGGGGTAATTAGAGGATGTACAATTAAAAGTATGTAGTTCGATAAGGACCAAAGTCGGTTGAGGTGTGCCGAAACTGACGAGAGGTCAGGCCTGCAAAAGAGGGCCCATATGGTATATTTATGTAAATAATAAAGGGTGAGGTGGGAGGGGAACTTCCAAACGGTGACGATGGGTAAGCTGGGGTTACTGGGGATTTAAATAGGAAAATAACCCCTCCCACAATTTCAGGCATATGGCTTCCACTTGTGTACAGGGTAATTAGAGGATGTACAATTAAAAGTATGTAGTTCAATAAGGACCAAAGTCAGTTGAGGTGTGCCGATACTGACGAGAGGTCAGGCCTGCAAAAGAGGGCAAAATATAAGACAAGATTAATTTCACAATTAGCAATCATTTAGTCACATTATCGAAAAGACAGTCTGGTTTCTATCCTGGGTTAGGAATGTTCCTATTGTAAACCAACTTCCCATATTTCTACTTATGTGTGTCGTAACACGCCCATTAGAGGCTGCTGTTGTATTGACATGGAATGAGTGGCCCGAGTAGGAGGAAGGATTAAGGCCTTGGTGGAGTATTAAAGCAACAAATATCACAGTTATTAAAGATAGTAATGGTTAGTTAGGGACCTGGCTAACCTGGTCTTTGATTACGAGTATAAATTTTGAACCGGGCACAATTTAAAATGCCCGACTGATATGTTTTGGTATGAGGAGTAGATAAGGTAACGATTGTTGATTTCCTGAATTCTTGACGCATGGGTGAAGGTCGAATGTTTCCGACAGCAAGATTCTTTCTTTTGGCCTCAAGGAAATTGTAGAAAGCCAAGTAAGCTGCTGACTTAAATTACTATTATAGTAGGGTTATTAAAGGGAGCCTTAATGGTTAATTTGAAAACTCCCCCTAAGATTTTACTGTTGATAGGGAGTGAATAGGATGATTTGTGGAGTTTTGATATCTGACACCTGTCATCGCCCTTACTGAATAAGAAAAGAAAATGGGAGCTGTTGGGGTATATTGTTTACATGTAATGTTAAGTTCCTGTAGGTATAGTTTCAATTGTATTGTAGGCTAGTTTCAAAGAGATGTAGCAAAAATTGTGCAAGCAACCATTTATAATTGGAACACATTTATTATCTTGAATCATACACAATACTTACACATATTGTAAGCTGTAGAGTAAGTTTTCTTAGTATTAGTAGACAAATATACCTGCATAAAAAACTTTAACTTAAAGCATAATTAGACCTTTTTGAACTGCAGAGGATCTCTGGACTGAATGTTCTTTAAGCTCAACCGTTACGTTTAAGCAAGGCCCGACTTCAGGACTTTAGGAGTGGCCAGGACGGGGGATATCCCGGGATGACAGGATTAGAGTGTTTATTAGAGATAGAACTTCACCTGGAGCTATTTCTTGTAGCATGCTGTAAGGAGGGAGGAATATATATATATATATATATATATATATGTTTTAACTATGCAAAACTTTGATGCCAATTGAAATATCCCATGTAGTAGAGCTGCTTGCTAACGAGTACTGATAGGCGAAGATATTGACTATCCTATGAGAGGTGAGGCCCTGCCATTTGCCCCGTGGTTGAGAGAGGCCCTACCTTTGATTTGGGCCATGTGGACTTGAACCTACTATGCGCAGCGTGGTGTTAACCTGTTGGTGGCGGTAAAAGAGACAATACTTGTGGCCGTGACATGTGAGGCCCTACCCAAGACCTTGCAGAAGAATATGCAAGGCACTAACTCAGAGTTGGGCCGCTGGGTGGAACCTCCGTGTTGAGGTAAGTGGATAGAACCACAGAGAAAAAGGACTGTAAAAGGCATCTGACAAAACTATCTGTTGTGATACGAACTGAAGAATAGAATGAAATACCGTGACTAACAGTAGGGAAAAATGTGTGCCCTTAAGAGAAAAACCTGAAAAGGAGCTTTGATTGTGGTTTGAGCTTAAAGATGATATGTGTCATATAATAAATACCCTATAATCGTTTACTTGCTAGGCTTGGGATCATAATTGTCTGTATTATAAGATGCCTATAGGTGTAACTTCTTAGACAGAAACAGATAGCACGACCGAAAGTCAATCCTGATGGACTTCTTGAATGTAAATAACATAGTGAAATGTATGTAATATTAAATTGCGTAACTGTGACGGAACGCTGGCCCTCCGACTGAGTACCTCCACCAATCGATGCGCCTAGTGCTCGCTGAGGACTCCAAGCACTCCAACCGACACCATCAGCACTGCAGACCCCACTTCCAGCGATACAGCTGCGCCGGGGTTTCGCCGTCTCCACCCACCCTGGATCCACGACCAGGATCCAGCTCCCAGTGGGTGAACCTCTCCTAAATCCAGAGAGCGTAGCAGGAACAAATCAAGCTATTGCAAGAGTTTACTCTGGGGAGTAAGTGATTATAGCAATCCCCAGAGTGTAGTTTTTCAATCCCCCAAACATGAGCCAAGGCTTAATGCTGGAACAAGGCTTTACTGGAAGTAACAACAACAGGTATTCAAGCTACAGTTTCTTTTATGCCCTGCTCCCATGCAGGGGAGGGACACACACGTTATCTACAGTAGCCAATAAAACAGATGTTACAGCCCACCCAAAATCCTCCCCTCTGCCTGTGATTCAATTATCTTATACAATAGAAGATGCAATTATCACAAGCAGGAAAAATACAGTTTTTACAGCATATTCATAACTTCTAAAATATACATCACATTCACATAAAAAATTATATATTCACAATCAATCCATTCAGGGGAACAACATATCTCAAAATGGCATGAATCAGCTGGCAGCATGGCTATCTGGCCCAAACCGGTTTTACAGAGCCCTCTATCCTGGAGACAATGGGGAACATAATCCAATTATCTAGGGATAGAGGCAGACTCCATTGAGCACATGTTCCCAGTAAAACACAAAAGGATACAAAAATACATAACTCCTATCATACTGTATTGAATGGGCCAAATCTCCCAGGGTCCACAGTCACAGAGCAAGAAGCGGTCAAGCAGTCCTCTCCAGGCACAAGTGGCGAAGGGCACTTCGTCACAGTAATAAATCCATGAATAAAGTAGCAGGGAGGGAAAGTACCGAATGAATGGAGGGGGATTCTACACAGTAACAAATGATTGAATGCGCATGGAGAACCTTGCGAATGTCAAGCGTGCAGAGACAAGTCCCTATTAGCTGTTAAGGATTTGAATTGTATTCGTTTGGTCGTAATGAAGGCCGAGTGATGCCTTGATGTTTTATATGAAACAAGTGGGAATTCTGGTTTACCCTGTCTTTATTAGATTGCTAATGCTTTAACCTGCATTGCCTTGTATAATTGACGTAGACGTGATAATTAAGCGATAGTATGAGTCAATGTATGGTAATTTAGAACTCAATGTACTGAAATGCCCCTAATGGGTTGCCCAATATATGTATTTAATTGAAAATATATGTAAGAAATAAAATGCCTGAAACAAATTGTTGGAGGAAACCACTGATCTTGATTTCTACTAAATTGATATGGGCACCTTGTATATGGGGTATAATAGGATCACAAAGTGAGTGACAAGTTGGGGAAATATATATATTTGGGTATCATCCTTGTACTGCTATATCTAATTATCCAGTAGACCCTTAGCCCGTAAGTGATTGAAGTATTGAAAGCATGGATTAGCCTTGTATTATAGTTCTGACTGTTTGTATTACTGTAAGGGTATATAAACTCACAGTCGAAACTAAAGCTATAACAAGGTGGGAAATAATCCGCTAGGATACCTGATCTGATTATTGGATCTGACCCCAGTATGCATGACGGGGTCTGCAGGTGCCGTTCCCCAGCTTACTACGTGTGTGTGTGATGGCTCATTAGCTAGTGCCGCAATGCGGCAAAACGATTACTCTAGGTTGTGACAGGTGAGGCCCTGCTAATTGCCAAGCGGCTTGAGAGGCTCTATCTATGCATTGGCGCAAGGAGATAACGTAGCCACTGAATGTTGTGGCGGCCTCTCGGTGACAGTTAAACATAAGATAGAATGGAAGTGACAGGTGAAGCCTTCTCTATGCCACAATGGGAGGCGACTAACTATGATTTGGCACAAGGGGCGTAGGGGCGTAGTACCTCCGAGTATGAGGATGGGTATTGGCCTCGCGGGACCACTTACCTAATGCGAAGAAGCCAGGGGGAATAATAACTAGTGGATACCTAGGAACCTGACACCCAGCTAACTAAGAGGGAACGTTAGTTAGTGAAAGAGAGGACATACCATGGGACGAAAAGGTGGGGGGTAATGAGGTAGAATCGTAAGGCTGACCGTAACTGGAGTGCCCTGTGAGCACGTCGGGTCCAGATGGTCAGTACGTATGAACTTGAATGCGTGTATGTATGTATGTGTGTATGGCCCTCGGTGCTCTTAAGTTTTTTTTGTTTCAATATAGATGCGGATCTTGTTCATATTACTGTTACCACGCATAATCGCCTTCGCCGAGGCTTGCTTATCAGAACTGCAGATAACGTGAGTGTGAGCTTAATGCACTTTGTTTAGACTCACATGTGCTTGTCTGAGCAGAAGCATACAGGTCAAGGTAATCAGGCTATGATAGGTCTTAAATGTAGGTAGTCTGTGCAAAGCTGAATACGTCAGAAATTTTTATGTATTTACTAACCGAACCGTAAATTATGTAACTTAGCGTAATTGATATTTATATTCCGAATTGTTATTCCTGGAAATGGAAGGAGAACAATTTCACAAGGTAAATCCAAAGATTTAACATATTAGTACCAATATACAAACAAAATATATAACATACTCTGCAAATTTATTAGTAACATTTTTTTCTTTACACATTTAATTCTTATAAAATGTTTCAGATTAAGATAATTAGATAAAATGAACATGTTTAGATAGATTTCCAATTAGTTTGGGACGAAATGTTAATATCTTCAAGAGAAAGCATATTTTCGAGAGAAAAAAAAATGAACCGTTGTGCAAATGATTTATTTCTTTGCCGTTTAGTTTGAACAGTTATTAGCCTTCAAACAGTAAGGTAGGAAATGGAAACCTTTAGATGTAAGGTAGAAATGCTTTCTTATCATAGCTATTCCTGCTCTGCCGATTCCTGCCCCTGTTTTGTTCCATTCAGATTCTGTTCAAGCCATAGCCCTGATCCACAATGAGCATCATGAAATCGTTATCTGGAAGTGAAATGCTATCTCAGGATGAGAGAAACTGACCAGGTAGCAACAAGTGCTATATGTCCACACTTTACAACTAGCTGCACACCATTGAGGAGTCAAATATCCATGGGCTTACCCTTCATAAAAGACAGATAATGAACTATAATTGAATACTTACTACGGCTCGGCGTTATAACAAACTCTATGCAAATCTACTGATCACCATTAACTTTCATTTGTATCAAACCAAACCAGAATTTAGTACCCTGCTGTAATAAACAGGTCAGGGGTTTGCAAGATTGTACATATTAGCACCTAAACAGGACTTCTATTTAAAGTAACATTTATTGTGAAACAATTTTGCAACAATCTAACAGCATGCACACGCTTGTATATCACAGTTCTCCGTACGTGCAATGTACAATCAACAAGTTGTAAGAAGGAAATTTACAAAGCACACACTCTAATTGCAATACAACAAACCTGTTCTCACCAGGATTTTATCCCCTTAACTGTTTG
The DNA here is from genome assembly GCA_933207985.1 of Pelobates cultripes. Classification (NCBI taxonomy): domain Eukaryota; kingdom Metazoa; phylum Chordata; class Amphibia; order Anura; family Pelobatidae; genus Pelobates; species Pelobates cultripes. The sequence goes on along the minus strand of OW240914.1, from coordinate 168,503,147 downwards.
GTAATAATACAGAATGATTGTAGTACAATATGTGAGTAAGAACATGTGAACAGATTAACATACTAAAAAAGTATCATATAATGCTGCAGTATTCTGAAAGCCTCCGATTACAAAGCAGAAATGCGAATGTGGCTTGAGACAAAATGTCGTTCGTACGTTTGAATGAATGTAAGACACTAGGTAGCCAGATGACTAAAATGTACGAAAGGATATTTTTAGACGGATAACAAATAAACTGAATATTGCGTTTGAATAGCCGAATGACTTACAAATGTATTTGTTGTTCGTGTGAGCGCGACTCTCGTTCGGTAGTTTGACCCATGTTCAAGTTCCCCCGGGAGTTTAGTATAACTGAGACCGACCGCGTTCGAACGGTTGAGGCTGGGTACGGTAGTCCAGGTCCAAGGGCCTGCTCAATTGCCAGTTTCTTGGAAACCACGTGGGGAGTTCTTCTGGCACTAGGAAGTGATCAGAGAACCGGAAGTGATCAGAGAACTTCCAAACGGTGCCGATAGGTAAGCTGGGGTTACTGGGGATTTAAATAGGAAAATAACCCCTCCCACAATTTCAGGCATATGCCTTCCACATGAATTCATATTGAAAAAACTGTGGTGGAATCTCGGTAAAAATAAATTTAGTAGGCCGAGATTACCACGTGGCATGTGTACGTGCATATGCTGACGTATCGATCAGTTGGTTGCACGAGGCAAGATACGATCAGTAGTGTACGGAGCATGTGCAAGAATACAGGATGTAGTATTCCCCTCCTCCATTGTGCTGGACAAGCCATGCGGTCAAGCAGGAAGTTAATTCTTATTTGTAATGATTGGTCAAGAGAATGTGCGGGTGGAGCTTAATATGGGAGGAGTTATGTGCCTATATAGGGAGCCTGCACTATTGTTCAGGGCTCAGAACTTGCTGTATTTTTTGTGACATTAGTCCCTCTGAGTCCCGATCGGTGATCCAATAAAGAATCTCTTCCTTCCTGAAGAAACCTGTGTCCATCCCTCTGTGCTTTGCTTCCGTCAGTTTCTCCGGTATCATTTGGTGCATTGGCCGGGAAGCTCATCGTTCAACGGTAGCTGAGAGGCAGAGGCGTGAGACGGTCTATCTTTGCCCACGTTCTCTACGGCTGCACCCCTGAACTTCTGCGTGGACCTCCCTTCGTCTCGGCGCCACTGGTCTGTTGTCCAGGAGATCATCGGCCTCTACGTAAGAAGTGCTGGGGTGTCCCCGTCGATGAGTGTGAACTCAGGTTCAGGAACGAGGAGGTAAGACAACTGCTGTTTTAGACGGCAGACCCACTAGGGGTATACCGATTGTGCGGTAGGCCCAAAAGGGGTTTAAATCTGTGTATGGAATCTGCCCCCTCTGTCGGAGGGAAGGAGCGAAGGCGCACCGCTCGATCGAACGCTCTTTAGTAAGACCGTTTGATCTGGTTAGTCAGGCGGGGTCCTGTGTAAATAGCCCTAGCCGGACACCGGTGTCTTGTCTAGACTAGCGTTCTAGGGTGTATATTACGTTCGCTAGGTCGGAGGGACCGGGAGACTAAGCGGCGCCTGTGTAAATTCGGTTCGCTAGCTCTCAACCTATCTTGGCTAAGTGGGAAGGCGTGTAAATTTGGAACCCACTAGACTTTTGATAGAGTAAATAGACTAGAAGGGCAATTTTGTAAATTTCGCCCTCTAGTTCGCTATATGTGGTGTTTGGGCAGTGTGGCTAACCAAAACGGGTGTATATAGTTTTAGGTAGTCCATTCAAGGTACTGGCCAATAGTTTAGTTGGGATTGTAAATGTGTTAAAGATTGTTAGTAAAGTGTATATCTTGTTAGATAGCGCGAGCTCAGCCGTCTAGCGAGAGTGTTAATAGTGTGTTGCTGTATCATAGTGCACGGTACCATAACCCTGTATATTTACTGACACTGTATATAAGTACTAATCATTGTCGTCTATTGCATGTTTAACACCGTAACCACTAATAATTGTATTGTGACCTTAAATTGTGCTTTGACCTATGCTAACCGTACTGTAACCGATACTAGTAAAAGACGATGTTACTGGGGTGTGTTATAGACGGGTAATTCATATATAGAGAATTATAGCGTGGGTGACTGTATAGTTTCGCCAAAGGGCATAATATTGATTATTTAGTGACTGGTGTAACAGCTGTGTGTGTACGGGAATTCCCTGAGTGATTATTGTGTTATTGTGTACGTTTCACTCGGTAACTGTACCACGTGGTGCTGTTGCCAGAGGAAACGGGTGTGACTGTTGAATAAGAACGCGTGCATAGTATTCGTTGTCAACGACGTTCCATTGATAAGTATGGGCGCGTCAGAGTCAACGATTTCGGATCCCTTAGGTTGTATGGTAAAGAATTTTAAAAAGGGATTCAAAACATGTGATTTTGGGGTTAAAATGTCTCCTGTACGTTTGGTCACTTTGTGCACTAGGGAGTGGCCTACTTTGGTTGCGGCATGGCCGCCGCGTGGCAGTTTGGATCCAACCCTGGTACAGCGTGTACACGTGGCTGTGTCAGGTAGGCCTGAACTTTACGGACAGTTTCCATACATTGATTGTTGGGGCAGGCCGTAAACGACTCGCCAAAATGGATCCGGATATGCCACGAGGAGCAATGTCGCCTCATGGTGGCCAGGACTTGTTTGTCCACTAGGACTGGTGTTAGGCCCATTTTGGACACGCCCCCTGAGTCCGAGATCCCTTTGCCGCCTCCTTACTTTCCTTTAAGAGGAAGTGACGCGAATGCAGGAAGCTCTGCACCCCTTCCCCTATTGCCCCCATCCACTTCCGCTTCCTCCTCCAGTACAGAATCCACCCCCCCTCGTATTAAAACTCCCCTTCCGGAACCAGGACCAACCCCCATTAGATTTGAATATCCTGATTTGGCGCCACTTCAAACTTCCGGTCAAGCTTCTTCTAGCTCGGCTCGGAGTATACTATTCACTAACTTTTCCCAAAATCAAGTTCCCACATCCTCATGCCCTATTACCTCTCGACCGGAACCTTTAACTGACGCCCCTCCACGTAGCCCCATACTAACCCGACAACTGACCGGTACCCAACAATTAAAACATTATCAGATGCCTCTTCGTCTGAATCCTGGGTCAGCCTATATCGATGCCGCAGGTCAAATGGCACATGCTGACCCAGTCTTCGTATATGTCCCGTTCACGACTACCGATCTCTTGAATTGGAAGACCCACAATTCCTCGTACACTGAGAAACCACAAGCTATGACCGATCTGTTCACCTCGATAGTTCAGACACATAACCCGACATGGGCTGATTGCCAGCAGTTATTAATGACATTGTTCAATAATGAGGAAAGGACAAGGATTAACCAAGCGGCCATTAAGGCGCTAGAGGAGAGAGCCCGTGCTTTAAATCAAGCCAATCCGGCAGCATGGGCCGCAACACATTACCCTAACACCGATCCTGACTGGAATGTAAATGGCGCAGATATGGCTCAACTTAAAGCCTATAGAGATGCTATAATTGCTGGCATGAAAGCCGGAGGGAAGAAAGCTATTAACATGTCGAAGACAGTTGAGGTGATTCAGAAAAGTGATGAAGCGCCCAGTGTCTTTTATGACCGATTATTGGAGGCATACCGCTTGTATACCCCCTTTAATCCGGAAGACGCTGATAATTCCCGAATGGTAAACTCCGCCTTTGTCAGCCAAGCTTACGGAGATATTAAGCGCAAGCTACAGAAATTAGAAGGGTTTGCAGGTATGTCTATCACCCAACTAATGGAGGTAGCGAACAAAGTATATATGAATAGGGAAACAGAAAGTAAGAAAGAGGAAGAGCGCAAGATGCGTAGAAAGGCAGATATGCTAGCGGTAGCGATCGCAGGCGTAGATAGACGGGGCCCAGATAGAGGCGATGGTAGATGGAATAGGGAGCCTTTGAGTAGGAATCAGTGCGCGTACTGTAAGGAAGAAGGGCATTGGAGGAACGAGTGTCCGCAAAGAGAGCAGTATGAGAGAGACTTACCCAGGGCAGGTTACGGAAACTTTAGAGGCAGAGCGAGAGGTAGAGGAGGCCCCGGAGGGAGTAATGGTAATAGAGGGAGTAATGGGAACAGAGGAAGTGTAAGGGAAGATAGGTACTATCCAGCAGCGCAAAGGTCCCGCGATAGAGAAGGTAGGGACTTTGTGGGATTGGCTGACACGGTCATGGAGGACTATTGATACCGACCGGGCTCCATCCCCCTTGGTCGAGCGGAGCCTATGGTCGATGTATCAATAGGGGGAAAAAGGAGTGCGTTTATGATCGACACTGGTGCTGAACATTCGGTGGTGACTAATCAAGTTGCTCCTCCATCTGGAAGAACTATTACTGTAATAGGAGCAACTGGAAGAAGTGCTGAAAAACCGGTTCTTAAAAGTCGACTCTGTACATTGGGAGGCCACGTAGTAAAACATCAATTCCTTTATATGCCTGAGTGTCCAGTCCAATTGCTGGGACGTGATATGCTATCCAAATTACAAGCGCAGATTACGTTCCTACCAAATGGAACAACATCCTTAAAGTTTAATGGACCCTCAGGTATTATGACATTGTCCGTACCAAAGGAAGAAGAGTGGCGACTTTATACAGTGTTGACTAGCCAAAACCCGAGGAGTGATGAATCCTTATTTAACATACCAGGAGTTTGGGCAGAGAACAACCCACCAGGACTGGCCCGCAATATTCCACCTATTAAAATCGAACTAAAACTTGGGGTTTATCCAGTAAGCCTATCATATTCCGCAGAAGGCAAAGAAGAACATCCAATCTTATCTGGATAAGTTCATACGGTATGGTATCCTAAAATTCTGTACTTCCCCCTGGAACACCCCATTGCTGCCTGTTCAAAAGCCCGGTACAGATGAGTATCGACCTGTGCAGGACTTGAGAGCAGTCAATGATGCGGTTGTTAGTATACATCCAGTCGTGCCCAATCCATATAACCTGCTTGCTTTAATTCCGGGCGGGGCTACTTACTTTACAGTCTTAGATCTCAAAGATGCCTTCTTTTGCCTCCGAATTGCCGCAGAAAGCCAATGTATCTTCGCTTTCCAATGGGAAAATGCTGTAACGGGCTCGAAACGCCAAATGACCTGGACAAGATTGCCCCAGGGGTTTAAAAATTCACCTACCCTATTTGGTTCAGCTCTAAGTCAAGATCTACTAGATTTCGAGTCTATCCCAGGAGAGTGTGTATTATTACAATATGTAGATGACTTGTTGATAGCAGCAGTTACAAAGGAAGTATGTCAGCAAGCAACGCACGATCTACTACACATTCTCTGGAAGGCAGGATACAAGGTGTCAAGAAGGAAGGCTCAGTTGTGTTTGCCAACTGTCAAATATCTGGGATTCCATATCTCTGAAGGTCAAAGAATTATGGGGCCAGAGAGAAAAGAAGCTGTGTGCCAAATACCGATACCCAGGAATAGAAGACAAGTGCGAGAATTCTTGGGGGCAGCAGGCTTCTGTAGGATATGGATTCCCAGCTACGCGATACTGGCAAAACCTCTGTATGCAGCTATCAAAGGTACAGAGCACGACCCCTTCTTATGGACTCAAGAACAGCAAACGGCATTCGAAGATGTGAAGAGGGCTTTGATGAGTGCCCCAGCATTAGGTCTACCTGACCACACACGGCCATTCTACCTGTATGTACATGAGCAAAGAAGAATGGCTGTGGGAGTATTGACACAGTACTTGGGATCATGGCAAAGACCTGTTGCCTACATGTCTAAGCAACTGGATGCAGTGGCCAGCGGACTTCCACCTTGTCTAAGAGCTGTAGCTGCAGCCGCCCTGCTAGTAGCTGAAGCCGATAAACTCACTCTGGGTCAAGAACTTTATGTACGAGTTCCACATGCAGTACAGACGTTGTTGGATTACAAAGGAAATCATTGGTTTAGTAACAGCCGTATGACCAAGTATCAAGCAATGTTGTGTGAAAACCCAAGAGTGCATTTAGAGACTGTGAATACCTTAAATCCAGCTACCCTTTTGCCACAACCTACTGAAAGTCAACATGATTGTTTGGAAGTAATGGATGAAGTATTTTCAAGTAGACCAGATCTTCGTGATTTTCCCATCCAGAACCCTGATGTTCAATATTACACCGACGGCAGTAGTTATGTAAAAGAAGGGATCCGCTATGCAGGATATGCAGTAACAACGATAGACAAGGTGATAGAAGCTCGGCCACTGGCAAAAGGAACATCAGCACAAAAGGCAGAATTGATAGCACTGACACGAGCGTTACAATTGGCTGAAGGTTTAAGAGTGAACATCTACACGGACTCCAAGTATGCGTTTTTAACCACTCATGCCCATGGAGCTTTGTATAAAGAAAGAGGACTATTGAAATTAGAAGGCAAAGAAATCAAATACGCAGCTGAGATCCTACAACTATTGGAAGCAGTGTGGGAGCCGAAAGAAGTCGGTATTATACATTGTCGGGCGCATCTGAGAGGAGATGGTGATGTAACCAAAGGGAATCGGATGGCAGATAGTGCAGCTAAGCGTGCTGCTGAATCAGGAAGACAGGAATATGTGGGGCATATAGCTGCTCTTATACCAACTCCACTGTCTCAATGGACTCCAATTTATACAGCTCAAGAAGAGGAGTGGTTAAGGACTGAACCTGGAAAGTATTTGGAGAACAAATGGTATCAGTTAGAAGATGGAAGAATAGTTATTCCAGCATCACTAGCGGTAGAAATTGTCCAAAACTATCATAACGGGACACATTCTGGGAGAGACAGTACAGAAGAATCTCTCAGAAAACATTTCTACATACCAAGATTGTCCAACTTGACTCAGGCCATTGTACGTAGATGTGTAACGTGTGCTAAAAATAATGCAAGACAAGGACCAGTAAAGCCACCAGGAGTCCAGTTTATGGGGGGACTTCCCATGTCCGATTTACAAATTGACTATACAGTGATGCCTAAATCGGGTGGACATCGCTACCTGCTGGTAGTGGTGTGCACCTATTCAGGCTGGGTAGAAGCATGTCCTACTCGTACAGAGAAAGCAGGAGAAGTCGTGAGATTCCTGCTACGAGAAATAATACCCCGATATGGACTACCCTGCTCTATAGGATCGGACAATGGTCCAGCTTTTGTTCATCAGTGCCTACAACAATTGACTCATATGCTTGGTATAAAGTGGAGGCTTCATACGGCATATAGACCCCAGAGTTCTGGTAAGGTAGAGAGAATGAATAGAACTATTAAGAATCAGTTGGCTAAAATGTGTCAGGAAACCCAACTTAAGTGGAACGTTCTCTTGCCCATAGCTCTATTGCGAATCCGTAGTACACCTACCAGAAGGATGGGCCTCTCTCCTTTTGAAATCATGTACGGGCGACCACCTCCCGTGCTTGGTAACTTAAGGGGGGATTTGAGTCAGTTGGGAGAAGGAATTACCCGGCAGCAGGTTGTAGAGTTGGGTAAGACTATGGAGGAGGTACAGAAATGGGTACAAGATAGATTACCTGTGAATATTTATCCCCCAATTCATAGTTACCACCCAGGCGACCAAGTGTGGATTAAAGAGTGGAATAATGTGCCGTTAGGGCCCAAGTGGAGAGGTCCTTATGTTGTTCTTCTGTCTACCCCTACAGCGATAAAAGTAGCCGAAGTGGCTCCGTGGATACATCACTCCAGGGTTAAACCAGCAGCAGCCGATTCCTGGCAAGTTACAGCAAATCCAGAGAATCCCTGCAAGATCCGGTTAAAACGCACGACTCAGTCGGAGTGACGAGGAACCTTGTAGATTACAAATTTTATTGTTTCAGAGACTTGGTAAGTGAGTGAGAAGGCCATAATAAAGCCTGTCCACTCACCAACGAGTGTATAAGTCAGGGAAAGTCTTGAGGGGACCCCTGTGAAGACGAGCAGAACTCCATTCCCTGCAGTCCTTACATCCTGGAAGCTGAGGTGCCTTCACACGGACGAAGACTGAGGATGACGACGAAAGATGTATTTTTAATAATGTTTATTTATGTGTATTTTTATATTCAGGAAGGTAGAGGTACCAACACTCCTAGCTGTGAGGTATGCATTAAGACTACAAGAACAGGTAACCATATATCCCAGACCCTAATTTGGCATTCGCAATATGAGTGTAAAGGAGATGTATCAAGATGTAGATACTTAAATATAGAATATAGTGTGTGTCATTTAGGAGTAGGAGAACCTAAGTGCTTCAGTCCTGAGTATCAACCCCGTACAATTTGGTTGACTCTCAGAAATGGAGATTCTCAGGGAACCCTAATTAATAAGACGGTATTAAAATCCATATATTCTTCAGGTGCTCTGCTATTTGATGCGTGTAAAGCAATATCAAGTGGTAGAAAGCCGTGGAATGTATGTGGGGATCTTAGATGGGAGAGGACGTATGGGTCTAACGATAAATATATTTGTCCCAGTAGTAAAAATAAATATGTAAGTCCAAGATGCCCAAATAGAGATTATAACTTCTGCCCATATTGGTCTTGTGTGGGGTGGGCGACTTGGGGACAGACAGCAGACAAGGACATGATTGTGACTAAGTTGCCTACTGATCCATATTGTAAGTCTATGGAATGCAATCCAATCCATATACTTATAAATAACCCTGACAAGTTCTTAGATAAATATGGTAATTTATTTGGGTTTCAAATATATGGGACGGGTTTAGACCCTGGGACAATATTGTTTATAGGGATAGAGACTGATACGGTAACCTCCCAAACTCATCAAGTATACCATTCCTTTTATGAAGAGATGAGCATAGATAATAAGATCCCCCATAATGCTAAAAACTTGTTCATTGATTTAGCCGAGAGTATTGCCGGTAGTCTTAATGTTACCAACTGCTATGTGTGTGGAGGTACTAACATGGGAGACCAATGGCCTTGGGAAGCAAAGGAGGTAATGTCCGGTTCTGAGGCAGTTGACCAATTAATATCTACACAAGCCGACTATCATATGAGTGTTAGAGGTAAATCTGAGTGGAGATTGAAGACCTCCATCATAGGTTATGTTTGCATAGCGAGGAAAGGAATGATGTATAATACTTCTGTAGGAGAATTAACTTGTCTAGGGCAAAAAGCTTATGATGATGATACAAAGAATACAACTTGGTGGTCGGCTTCAAATGTCTCAGAACCATCTAACCCGTTTGCAAGATATGCCAATTTAAAGGACGTATGGTTTGATCTATCCATCACATCTAACTGGAGAGCCCCAGCGAATTTGTACTGGATCTGTGGTAAGAAGGCCTATTCGGAGTTACCACAGGACTGGGAAGGGGCATGTGTGTTGGGTATGTTAAAACCATCCTTCTTCTTGTTGCCTATTGAAACAGGTGAGACTTTAGGTGTTAAAGTGTATGATGTGAATCATAGGAAGAAAAGGGGACCCATAGAGATAGGTGCCTGGGAAGATAATGAATGGCCTCCCCAGCGTATTATAGATTATTATGGGCCAGCCACGTGGGCAGAGGATGGTACCTTTGGTTATAGAACCCCTATTTATATGCTCAACCGCATTATAAGGTTACAGGCGGTGGTTGAGATCATTACTAACGAGACATCACAAGCGCTCAATCTTCTAGCGAAGCATAATACCAGGATGAGGACAGCAGTTTACCAAAATAGATTAGCCTTGGATTATCTTTTGGCAGTAGAGGGAGGTGTATGTGGGAAGTTTAACCTGAGCAATTGCTGTCTTCAAATAGATGACGAAGGGCAAGCAATAGCTGAGCTTACTAGCCATATGGTTAAACTAGTGCATGTGCCTACTCAGGTATGGAAAGGGTACAATCCAAGTAGTTGGTTTGGTAGCTGGTATGAGTGGTTTGGAGGGCTTAAGGCAGTGGTAGGTGGAGTCCTACTGATTTTAATGTTGTGTCTACTCCTGCCGTGTCTTATACCCTTAGTAGTTAGGTCTGTGCAAAGCCTGATAGAAAATATAGCAGAGAGGAAGGCTGCTGCACAGATAATGGCAATTTATAAATATAAGGCTCTAGATCAGGGAGAACCAATGCAGGAAGACGAGTGTTGAAGATTCACATCATAGGATAAGTCTGGTCTGGTTCAAAGGTAACTTGTGGTGTATGCAAACCAAGGTTAAGTGATGCCTCAAGTAATTGTAAAATATCAAGAGGCATCAAAGGGGGGAATGTGGTGGAATCTCGGTAAAAATAAATTTAGTAGGCCGAGATTACCACGTGGCATGTGTACGTGCATATGCTGACGTATCGATCAGTTGGTTGCACGAGGCAAGATACGATCAGTAGTGTACGGAGCATGTGCAAGAATACAGGATGTAGTATTCCCCTCCTCCATTGTGCTGGACAAGCCATGCGGTCAAGCAGGAAGTTAATTCTTATTTGTAATGATTGGTCAAGAGAATGTGCGGGTGGAGCTTAATATGGGAGGAGTTATGTGCCTATATAGGGAGCCTGCACTATTGTTCAGGGCTCAGAACTTGCTGTATTTTTGGTGACATTAGTCCCTCTGAGTCCCGATCGGTGATCCAATAAAAAATCTCTTCCTTCCTGAAGAAACCTGTGTCCATCCCTCTGTGCTTTGCTTCCGTCAGTTTCTCCGGTATCAAAACATTTTTAACAAAGACATGGAAAAAATAAACAAAAAACTAAATATGTAATAAAAGTAATTTAGTGGACTAATTAGTAAACCTACCCCATGGCAAAATCACAAATCAGGCATGAGTCTTATTTTTCTATCCACATTTTGCCATGTTATATATAACTGTTTATTGTAACTATAGTGGAACCTTGGAAATTGAACACTCCTTTACCCAAATAATTTGGTATTCAAACAAAATTTGAGAAAAAAGTATCGGTACAAATTGATTCTCAAACAGCCTTCTTGAATGGATTAAGTTTGAGTTTGGAGATTCCACTGTATTATTATATATGGCTATTTTTATTAAATGGTTTTCTAATATGCCAACTATCAGCATAGTAGTCATATTTACAACTGTTGTTTTTATTGGAAAGCACAAAAAATAAAAGGTTATTCTTTTAATTTAAGGAAAGTTGTCTGATTATCATTATCACTGCAATGATCACTTTATGGTCATAAAGCTCTGCACCTGTTGAAGTTCATAATTTGATCATATATTCAGGGCTAGATTCTCTTAGCAGATTAGGGTTTTACTGAATATCATATCCTCTACTGAAGTCTATGAAATATTGCTATTCAGTAAGTACAGTACACCCTGAACCAGCCCCCAGTGTGTGCTTCAGAAGTAAAAACCTGACTGCTTCTAGAGTATAAATGCTCAACTTGCTGGTTACAATAGATTTGAAAGTACTTCACAGGTACTCTTACTTTTCCAATGTAAATACAGCCAGCAAACTCAATCACAGGATTCTGTCAGTAACATATGCTGTTTTTAGAAATTTATATACTTACTCAGATTATAAATTTCACAATAATAAATGACTGAGAATTCTTACTTGTCAGAGAAGGTGCTCCTGAATCTGAAACCTCAATTAGCAGGGAGTGTATAAACTGCATTCCAGCAAATGTTTCATTATCATAGTCTAATGAATTAGGTCCAACCTAGTAAAATTTGGTTAAAATTAACAGAAAGTGACAGACAAAACAACTGTTTAACATTAACTATTTAAATTGAGTTTTAATTTAATAGTTACACACAAAATGTGTGTGTGTATTTTATATATATATATATATATATAAATACATATACACATCTAGGTGCCCTCCACACTTTAATTTGCTCTGTGTATAGGACCATTACTCGGTGCTATTTGCCAATACACAAAAATGTATAGAATCCAAACTAATGAACACAAAGTGGTGGCCTATGCCGACAATGTTTTTTTTAATAGTTAGTTGCCCCATGACCTCCCTACCTCACTTGTTTAATCTCTTGGAGCAATATTCTGTAGTCTTAGAGTTTAGGGTGAAAATCTCTAAGTTTGCAACGATCTCTGTTCTCATGACCTCCTGACAACAGCCCCAATGATAACAAACTCAAAACTGTACAAAGGCACATCGACACTTTTATCTGGCCTGGCAAATGGCAATGAATCTCCAAACTAATTATTTATGCCCCCAAACTGCATCACTTAGTCACAAACACTGGCCAAAGTTAGCGTTCATAAATGTTTGTGTGAAAAATGGAAAATAGTAATTTGAACGCTAATTTTGGCCAGTGTTTGTGACTAAGTGGCTCCTAAAAAAGACTGGGCATGCATAATTTGCAATACCTTGGGTTGTCTACTTTTGCAAATGGTATGCTATCATGGGGGTAATTTTCATTCCTGGACTACCATATGGTCTCAAAGGCAACCTAACCAGTCTGGCAAATTTCAATGTGTATAGACTGAAAAATGTAATGTGTTGCATTTGGCCCTGTAACTTTCCAAAACACCAGAACAGCTAACAGTATTATGACACTTCACTGTATTATGGCACAGACACTGCACAAGCTGGCTATTCCAGCCATGTGATCGCAAGGACCCCGCAATCACATGTCCCGGAAAGGCTGAATCTGGCAGAGGGGGGCTGCCTTAGCTCCCAGGCAGTCCCCAGGATCACTACCACTGGTGTGGGATTGGCAGGGACCTGGTGGGGACATTCTATGCTGGCGTTTAGTGCCACCCCCGTAAGGACGACATAGAACACCTGCCATCCTTAAAGGGTTAATTGGCACTCTCTGGTTCTCGCTAAATGTTGGGTGAATATAGAGAACGTCATTCTGTTACCTGGTTTGCTTTATCAGACTCCCAAAGAAGGTGTGCACTGCATCTCCAACTCATTGCCCCCCTCTCTTGCACTCACTGCACAAATTGAACTCTACCTCGCTAAAGTTTGTATTTAGGTCAGACTGCTCCCCACTAATTCCTCTAAACAGGAATCCCATATTTCCCTGCAGGAAGCATAAGTCTCTTACATTGTGGACCTGGTAACAGAAGTCTGTATGAAAACATACTCAAAACTCAAGAACAAGCCACTCTTACCTGTCACAATCTTTTAAAATACTTACAATTGAAAGGTTTTGTTTCAACAGCCAAAATAGTACAGGCTGGCATGAAGAGACCCACATGGTTTGAAAAGTTATGTCTTCAGGGACAGTGCCCTACAGGATCCATTTTTCTAATTTACCAGGAGCTAGCTCCCGGGCTCTCATGTAAATGCACCTTTCCCATACATGGGAAAGTGGCATGAAAATGAAGAGGACATTTCTCTTGAGGATCTGGGAGGTTAAATCTAAACTCTATGGTTCACTCATAAAGAACAGGGATCCAAAACCCTCTTTAGATGGTAACTTTCACCAGTACGCTTACTTCAAATACAGGTGTTGGGGGGGGGGGAGGTGGTGAGTGTGGCCAGACTGGGGCATACTACCATCAATGGTGGAAAAGCCCATGCCTCTATCCATACTGGACATAGGTGGCCTCATGGCTATTCCACGATTTAGATAAACCTATACAACCCAATCCATGGATCTTTCTTCTCCCAGGCCAGTTGAAAGCCTACCGAGGAATGAAAACAAGCTAATTTCTGCCGTGGCCCTAGTGGCCAAGAGAGCACTGGCTCAACACTGCAACCAGCTGCCACTGTCTTCTTAGGTGGAATTGTATAATATAATGACCAATATCAGAGATATGGAACAACTCACAGCACAAATTTAGGATTCCCCACAACGCTACTATAATCCTGAATACAGCATCTTCTACTACTACAAGGAGTGGAGCAGAGTCCACTCGGTGGAATATCTCCTTTTCTTTTCCCTCTTCTCCCCTTCCTTCCACCTCACTCTTCCCTTCTTATCAACTCATTCATCTTTTCCAACAGCAAAGCTTGGGAAGAATGTGTAGCTCACTAAGTGAACACTAAGCATTGAAACCTAAAGAATTGTAAATGTACAAACTGCAACCTTGTATGCGTCACATAACATGAATTTTGTACTTATGCAAGTAAAAGCGTTTTTGCTTTATGCTCTATTGCGTAAATGGTGTATTACCTTGTTGATTACAAAAACCATAACAAATAAAAAAAAAAAAGAATAATAAAAAAAAGAAGTAAAGTTAAGAAATCATGCCATCCACATATCTAGAGACACTTATACAGGTATAGTGATTTAAGGATTATTTAGTATTATTTCCATGTAATTTTCTATAAAGTTTAAAACAAAATAAAATACTGGTGTGGTTAGAGACTGCATTGTTCTGAGAGGAAGAGTTTTAAAAACTTACAGTTAGCTTGTTGCCAGTAAGAGTAAATTTATTATTCGAAAAAACATCAAGAGTTCCCATATTATATTTGAGAACATTATTTGGGGCATTCACATCATTATCCCGACATAATAGTGACATAAGAAGTGTGCCAACAGGAATTGTTTCTGCAACTTCAATCCTGTATGACAATCAACAAAAAATATATAAATTATAATCTTTATTAAACATTAGATCAGTACATCATAAAAAAAAAATATTAGAAACGACTAATCTATTTAATGCTACCTTACTCTAAATTGTGATTACTTACACGTTCGGAAAACCGTCACATTGAGGATAATTATCATTGACATCTATAAGTTTCATCATTATTACTGCCTCTGTACTATGAACTCTGTCATTGTCAACAGCATGAACCACCAATCTTTGCTCATGAAGGGTTGAAGGGTTTTCATAATCCAAAGGAAAGGAAACTTTGATTTCTCCAGAATCTTAGATAAAAAGAGAGTGATTAGTATTACGATATCTTTTAAGTATTAACCATATTTATTTGTGTAAATTGATTGAATTTAAACACTGAAAAACAGGCATATATGTAGATGCACTTTTTTCTTCACAAACATGTCTCACACTCTCATGCTTGTGCATGTTTGACCAATTGGTATAAAGTAAATAAGCTACAAACTATATGTTTTATAACCATGCAGAAAAGGCAATGGATAGCCTCTCTGTACACAGAATGCAAAATAATGCAAAAAACAAAAACAAATGGTAATTAAGACAATATCGAGAAACTGACATTTCTGACAAATTGTAAAAGATAGTGTACTTATAGATATTTGAAAATGGAGAATTCAGATCACTATGTACATTATTGCATTAATTATTATGGACAAATTATTAAGAGCTTCATAGTTTTATTTTTATGTTCAAATTTACCTTCATCTATAACAAACCCATTGTAAAAATTTGCAAATTCATAGTGCACACTGTCATCGACATCTCGGTCAACTGCCTGCAATGTGTATATCACCATACCAGGAGTAAGGTTCTCAAGAACATTAAGTTTGTCTGTGAAGCTTCTGTAGGAAAAAAAATATATACTGGCATAAATCAAAAGTCAAAAAGCATGAATCATTTTTAAATGTAAAAATGTTAAGAAGCACACTTCCATAACATCTCTACCATCAATGGAATACAACAAAGGATTTTCAAACAAATTGTTCCCAGTATCACATGCTATAGGCTACAGCATAGAAAACTCCTCTATAAGTGGTTAGTGAGGGCATAATTAGTGGTTAGAACAGGTCATATATCCTTGTTTGTAAATGTGGGGCTGAGACATAATGAGCGGTTGGCCGAATAAAGTAGTAAGGTCGAAGAGTATAAAACATTCCTCTAAATTATGGTTTTCTTAAAGGAAACTGTAGTGGTTATGATGCCAGGAGGACCATGGTAAGTAGTCAAGCCATTTAGAGGAGGCTGCTACATGCTTACACTGTAGCCAGAAACTTTCTAGAGATGACTTAATTACCCTAGAGCGAATAGCTGAAGCTCTCAGCGAACGTATTTACCCTAAACTGTGTTGCTTAGCCTAGGATACCTAATGGAAGCTCCTAGCTTACAACTCTCGTTTCTGTCTGCAAAAAGGTATGGAGTGGTGTCTGACAGTAGCAGGAAATCAAACTATTACAAAATTGTTTAACTACGTACAATGAGGGGGCACCAGGGCACCTTTTGTATAATAACGACTAGAGTATATTGTTGTGGTTATGGTGCCTTGTGTGTTCCTTTAACCTGGTCTCTATAGTAACAGCAGTGTTGGTGACTTTGTCAACAATATACATATTCATATTTCACTGCAAGTTTCTCTCCTTTGAGAGTATGTAAATTTTTGGTTCTGCCAAAGTGGTGCATAAAATCCCTTCTCTAAACATACTGAGTTTCAATACCCGTGAAAGTCTGTGTCAGAACTATTTGGTTGTTTGGTTAAGATATATTCCAATTCTCAGATTTTCAGTACAAAACAAAAGTTGAAATGTGTTAACGATTGATAAGTATTGTGCTCATCTTCGTAACACTGCTTACACACAGCCCTTTTCCTGAACTTTTTTTTTTTTTTTTTCATTTAATCTTTGGCTCTCTAACTTTCAGAAAATTTGTGATGATATAAAAAATAAAGTTAATAGCAAATGATAAGACAATTTGAATGTATTTGAAGGAACACTCCAGTCACCATAACAACTTAATCTAAATTAAGTTGTTAAGGTCACAGCAAGCCCTTAGACTCTTTCTTATCTGACGTGGTTAAACTGAAAAAATTTGTCACAAGCATTTAATCACAGCGGCCCAATGAGAAGTGGGAAGGTGTGTGGGGTTGTCGTCACCAAAGTGAGCATGTTGGTTTAATGCTCTTCCAGGGCAGCCCATGTGCATAATACCTGATGAAGATCTCTCGCATGAGAAAAAGGAAATTCATTGGTTCTGCACATCAAAGGCAAATTTATGAACAGGCGCGCGTTATTTGCTTGTAACCTTTCTCTGGTGTCTTGATAAGTGGGATACTAGAGGACAAAATGACCAGGAAAGCACACTGTGCATGTGTTTGGATCCTGCTTGTGGAATTGCATGTGTGTAGAGTGAGCTGATTGTGGCATGGTGTTTTGTGTAAACAGGTCGGTTTCAGTTGTGTTGTGTTTTTGGTGTAATATGTGTGGCTAGAGGCTGTAGAGAGTGATAGAGTGTGTGTATAATGGGCATAGTGTGTATAGGGAATATAATGAATGTGTGCAAAGAGGTTGTTGTGTGTATAGGGGTTGTAGAAGTTATAAGTTTAGGGGTTTAGGGGTTGTAGAAGGTATAAGTTTAGGGAATGCAGTGTGTGTTGGATCTAGGGTGTGCATAGGGGATTGAGAGTGTGTATGTCATGAATGTAGCGTGTGTAGGTGGTACAGTGTGTGTCTATAGGGGATCTAATATGTGTGTGGTGGATCTAGTGCATGTGGAGGACCCAGACTGTGTGTGTATGTGTGTGTAGATGATCCAGAGTTGTGTAGTTTAAGTCTGTAATGTATTGCATCCAGAGTGCACTGTGAGGGATGTGATGTGTGTGTGAAGGGTGCAGTGTCTGTGTGTGAGGGGTTCAATCTGTGTGTTTGATCTTCTGACCTTACTCTGCAGGCCTTGGCTCATTGCCATCGCGGCCCACAGGGCCTTTGCCTGGTTTGCTCATTTGCCCGAAGCCGGATATTTAGTTCCCCCAAGCTTCTGAAATAGAGTTTAAGGTACGGACCTTTTTTATGAATGGTGAGCTACTAATTGGCTTAGAGCATCAGATGACTGTTCTATAGCCAAACATTGGTGCCGCTGCCGGCAGCACTCCATGTTTCCTTAAAATCTATTTCAGATGTAAGTTGTCACCTGGGGGAATTGCAAATCTGGCATTGGAGACAGTCTGTGTGGTTAAATTGGTCGAGAAGTGTCCAGGGACCTCCTGGCACCATAACAACTGCATTTATATTAAGTTGTTATGGTGACTTGAGTGTTCCTTTAACTGTAATGTCTACTTTTTTCACATTTGCCCTGTAATTTTACTCATGACTTTCTATTAACAACTGAGAGATTGAGCATTGTTGTTGCTTCTGAAATTGTATATAGTGTCATAAAAATAAATACTACTCACTTAAAAATTGGAGCTTCGTCATTTTCATTATGAAGAGAAATTGTAATTAAGCCTGTGCAGGAGCTGGCATTATGCTTTGTATTGCTAACCTTGATTGGGATTGCAAACTTCTAAATATGGAAAGAAACAAAGAAAACATGTATTAGTACAATAGTATATTTTGCAGGTGTTGGATCAGTTTTTCTTCACCAGTGACCCAATAAAATATGGAGTATTCAAGCATGGTGGGACTCTACAAAAAAAAAAGGTTTAATGTCGCTTGAAAAAAAAGTGGCGTTAGACAAGCCTTGAAGAAATATGGTTCCATTAAGAAGCATGTCTTAATATGTGTAGAACTTTTTTTCTGCACATTGTTATAGTCCAAATTATGTTATAAATTATTATTAGTCAGTTATATATACTGACCATGAAAAAAATAAATGGATGAATGATGCAAGCCCATGAAATTTTTAACCTGAGACCTGGAGGTGAACAAGTTTCTAAATTATTTCAAAACGGTCTATTTATGAGTTGTTATTATTAAATTACATTGTTTATTCTTTTTATTTGTACTAGACCCATTATGTTGTTAAGAAATTCTATTTGTGGAGAAAAAATGTAACATAGAAACACCTTTTTTTATACGTAGTGTGCAATTTAAATTTTTTTGAGTAGAAAATATCTGATTGTTTTCAAGGATGCCATCATTATCACAAATAAATGTATTGAGAATCAATAGTTAAATGAATACATTTACAAAATTTACATTTTATATACAGAACCACAATTGTCTCTTCGCCAATTTTATTCCATACCTTTGGATTTTTTTCATAATCCAGAGGTGTGCCTGTAGTAGAAATGATACCAGTATCTTCATCCAGTTTGAAATAGGTAATAGTATCAGGAGATAAGATGGAAATCTCAAACTACAGAAATAAGGAATAAACAAAACTAAAAACATGAACATCAATTTGAAATCCATTAACTACATTGTAAAGCACTGTGGAAAAAGTTGGCGCTATATAAATGCCAATAATAATAATAGTAGTAGCACATTTATTAAGTGTATGAACAATTAAAATATTTTATCAGTTTTAGTATGGATATCAGAAGTTATTGCAATAACTACCTGGAACTAACTAGCTGGATACCAACAGAGTAGTTGTCTCAAAAATAAGCTGGAATAAAGTCATAACTATAAATTGTAAGCAATGGGCTTTATTTTATTCAGGGGCAATGAAATCATATTCAAACACAACTAAGCGTTTTTTACACACTCTTTGTAATTTTAAAATTACTTTTTACTGAAATTATTATTCCATAACCATCTATACCTGCTATCTAGTTTGTCATTTATATATATGGTAATTTTAATTTTTATTTTTTTTACCTAGAAGTATGTTTCAGTTTAGGTAAAGCAGAAATTGGCTGTATATGTATGTAGCATTTATCTTGAGTCTCAAATGCACAGATTGGGAGAAAATCCTATTTAGAGTCTATACAAGTGGTCATTCTGCTCACCATGCATAGCAAACATGGTGCATACACAGTGTTTGCTATGGTAACTCCCTAGCCAGTGCTGCTATCGCTGCTTAGGTAGTATAGGCATGGAGTAACGTGTGTCACTCCATTCAGATTCCATCCTGTTAGCAACAAAGCCAGCATGTTAGAGCCATGGCTGTCAGCAAGCAGGGAAAATCAGTAAAGATCACAAGAGGAATGAGGGCTGAACAGAGGTGGGCGTTACAGAAGTATAACACCTACCTATATAATGAGGTTGTAGCAGGGGATTAAAAGGTCAGGTAAGTAGTGGCAGCAGTGGCATACTATGGGGGGCAGAGGGGGCAGAGGGGGCGGTCCACCCCGGGTGCCACCAGGAAGGGGGGGTGCCATGACCCTGGTCTGAGGGCTACAGCGGGATGTGTGAGCTGTGCCCCATGGCAGCTGGGGTGCCGCACAGCTCACACGCAGAGACCAGCAATTACCAGCTAGACTGGCCACACAGAAGGAAGGAGGGGGCAGGGCAATGATCATTTTGGGGCAGAGCTAAACAGTGGGGGTGGGGCCTGTAACTGTGTGTGTGTGTGTGTGTAACTGTCTGCCTGTAACTGTGTGTATGTGTGTATGTGTGTGTAAATGTCTGCCTGAAACTGTGTGTATGTGTGTGTAACTGTCTGCCTGTAACTGTGTGTGTGTGTGTGTGTGTAACTGTCTGCCTGTAATTGTGTGTGTGTGTAACTCTCTGTTTGTAACTGTGTGTGTTTGAGTGTGTGTGTGTAACAGTCTGCCTGTAACTGTGTGTGTAACTGTCTGTCTGTAACTCTCTCTCTGTGTGTGTGTAACTGTCTTCCTGTAACTGTGTGTTTGTGTGACTGTCTGCCTGTAACTGTGTGTATGTGTGTGTGTGTGTGTGACTACCTGTGGTTGTGTGTACCCGTCTGACTGTGTGTGACAGTCTGCATGTGACTATCTGATGCTGCCTGTAACTGTGTGTGTGGCTGTCTGCCTGTGACTGTGTGTGTGTGTGTGACTATCTGCATGTAACTGTGTGCGTGACTGCCTGTAACTGACTGTGTGTGTGTAACAGTCTGCCTATAACTGTGTGTGACTGTCTGTCTGTAACTGTGTGCTTGTCTGTCACTGTCTGATGCTGCCTGTAACTGTGTGTGTGACTGTAACTATGTGTATGACTGTCTGCCTGTGACCGTGTGTGTGACTGTATATGTGACTGTCTGCCTCTAACAGTGTGCATGACTGTGTGTTACTGCTTGTAACTGACTGTGTGTGTGTAACTCTCTACCTGTTATTGTGAGTATGACTGCCTGTGACTATATGTGTGACTTTCTGCATGTGACTGTGTGCGTATTACTGTCTGCTTGTAACTGTGTGTGTACTGCCTGTAACTGTGTGTGAGGAGGTGCAGGGATTTTGTAGAAGGGGGCAGGGGTTTTAAAAAGTTTATACATTTTTGCAATACATTTTTTAAAAAAATGTAAGAAAAAAACACATTTTTAAAATTTAGTAGGTGTTTTTTTTTGGGGGGGGGAGTGGAGTGGGTGCCAAACACAGGACCCGCCCAGGGTGCCACATGCTCTAGGTACACCCCTGAGTGGCAGGTTCCTTTTTAGCTCACCAGACAACAGAAACTATATATTTAGCAATTCATTTATCATACTGTATGTCCTCTCAAGCAACAGGCAGAAATGGTTAGAAGTGAAAACATATTATCCATTTGTTAATTCACTGTCTAATAAACTTACCTTAACATCATCATTTTCATCAGGGTCTTTAGCCAGAATAGTGTACAGCGCTGTCTGTGTTGGAAATGTCTCAGGCACAGATAGTACAATGCCTATGTAAAATTTGTTGAAATTATTAAAAAGAAAAACATTTTTTATAGTTCTTGAGTCTTTAGAGATATAAATCTATATAAAAAGGGAAGTAAACCAATCATTTATTATAAGACTCTGCCTTTTTATTGTTCTATACCGAAGTACTGAACAGTTATTGTTTAGATGAAAAACAATGCATAACTAATAACATTTACTTCATTGCCCATCTATAAACTCAGTTTCAGAATGAGCTGATCCATGAAAGAGCATTTGATATTCAAGCAAACTTCAAGATCTACACAGAGACAAATTGTATTCAGATCGTAAGTAGATTTGTCTATTTGTATATTCTTTATTTGTCAACATTGTGCAGACTCGGCACACTATATTAATCGCATATCACATTACTTGTCTATTTTATACAATGCTATATATTGGAATAGAAAATTAATTTACAAGAATAAATAAGAATGAACATAGAAAAAAAGGTAAGTACCCATCTCCCCACACAAAGATAATCATGTTCAGTATTTACAGAATTTATAAGGAGAGACTCTCCTTTCTATATGAGATCTAGGATTCCCATGTATCCAAAAGATCTGGAAATATACATCAAATGGAAAAACAATAATAAATATGTATTGGAATATCATACAAGGTTATACACCACAGGCAACATCAGCCCTGGAAGTCAGCCAATCAGAGTGCTCTGGCAGGCAAGTCTCACTTCTTGTAAGAGTTACCCTTTAATGTGTATAGATGTATACTATGCTTAGTAGCGTGGCAAAGGGAACCATAATCTTCATGTTCCTTTATCCATTCTGTCAGGGTTCCTCTAGGCTCTGAGTGGTGTACATTAAATAGAAAGGGTAGCATGCATGTCGTATCTCATCCTCTCTTCACTAGTTTACATGCTGAACACCTATAGCCTTGAGCATCTCTGACAAGCAAGGCAAAATAATCTAATAAAACATAGTCATCCATGCTACAAAACAGGACCGAGAAATGGGGGACATCAATGAAAGCAAGGCAGAAAGTTGGATAAGAAGAACCACTCAAGGGAATGAAAGGAGACACAGAATGAATTAAAGGGCAAAAAGAAACACACAAAATGTCGTAAGGGGGATAAGGTGAAACACAAAATAGGCTAAAAGGGATTGGAGGGAAATACATGGTAAGGAGGTTGGGTAAGAACCACAAGGGGGAGCGTGGCACAGAGAGTTGGAATGATAACTTCTGTTTTTTTTTTAAATTAAGGTGGGAGTGGTACCAGCAGTCAATTTCCCCTTTATTGCCAAATACCTTAAGTACACTCTGCTGTGAGTCTCTGCTTGTTGTAGATAAATAGTTGTTTACCACAAGCAGCTCAAAAGACACAAACTGATAGAGATGCCAAATGTCCCACCTGGTTGACTATCTTTCCTCAGAGGATTAAAGAAGACCCCATACCGAATGAGTCTTGGGTACTTGATCGCATACTACTGATATCCCGGGATAACTGAATGTTTTTCATACCTTACATTATAAGGGGTATAATATAATTGCACAAACGTCAACCTCCTTATAATAATTTTCCTAAATCCCAACTAATAACTATTTTTGTTGTTGAATTATTTGAAGATGAAGTTGCATTTAACAAGTTAATATATTTGATGATTTTTCAAATGTGCATTTATAAATGAAAACTTTAAGAAATCAAGTGTCTCACCTCTTCCAGTGGAAATGCTTGGATCACAAACTGGTGGCTCATCTATATTTTCAATGTAAACATGAATGTTATAGTAAGTTACATGACTAGCATTGTCTGATGCTTTTAAAGTCAATGCAAATGCTTTGGGTTCATCAGGATTATCATAATCGAAAGTCTGTTCAATAATTAGAGAACCAGTAACTGAAAATGAAAGAAAAATACGGTTTACATATGGAAATTCCTATTACATAATAAAATAGATCAAACATACATCTAGCTTATATAAAGTTACAAAAGCCTATTGCTCCACTTAGCATCGGGCCAGAAAAAAGGAGCAACAACATTGGCAACAAGCCCTATGTTTCGCTACTGTTAGAAAGTAGTGGCTTTTTACCA
Organism: Pelobates cultripes; assembly: GCA_933207985.1. Classification (NCBI taxonomy): domain Eukaryota; kingdom Metazoa; phylum Chordata; class Amphibia; order Anura; family Pelobatidae; genus Pelobates; species Pelobates cultripes. The sequence continues at coordinate 168,479,812 of OW240914.1, read as the reverse complement.
AACACAGAATTTCACCAACAGCAACAGTGAGTTTCTGCCTGCTGCTTGTTAAGCAGTGGCTAATAGCTCCCATTATTCTCTATGGGAACCACTATCCGCTACTTACCAACTGGTTTCCAAACCCGTCACTACTGCTGCTTAACCTATCAACAGCCGCTAACTCTTAAACTTTTAACACCAGATTCTTGCTTTATGCAAAGAAATTAAAAAGAGTGAATTCTCCATACACCCTATAGGAACAATCCATGTTCACTATATGGCATTACATGGAAATCTTAAATCATTTCAAAAGGCAATAACATTAAAGGAAAGGTCAGACACATGATATAAAACATCAAGTTATGTGTTATATAATTAATGTATGTGTGCTGTGTAAATGAGAACATTCAGGAATTCACCTCAAAAGTAAAAAATACATGTATCTGTAATATGTATAGCATAAAATTATAAAAAAAGACAAATCTCAGGGTTAATAATTCCTGCTCAGAGACAGCCTTTTTTATCAGACAGACTTGCTATGGTGACAATTTACACATAGTGTGTTTTTCATGCTTCATAAGAAAGTGACTAATCTGTGAGTAGTGGTCATTCAATAATTAAAAGTGACAATAAATAATACATAACATCAAAATTAGAAAGTACACAATAGCACATGCTATGTAAAATACAATGTAGCAAAAATCATGGACCAGTATCATTATAAATGCACAAGTAGTTGAAAAAACAGCATCGTTGTAGAATGCGCTCCTAGTGTACTTCCATGTGCAAATGAAAAAAAACAAGCCATCAGAGTATTTTTCATTTTTCTTTGCAAAATATATAAAAAAAAAACCTAAGAAACACTGGAGGAGTATAGGAAAGACATAGCAAGAAGGGTGACAAAGAGAGACAGAGAGGAAAAGAGTAGGAAGTCGGTCCTGTGGAAATGCGTCAAGCCGTATAGCAGAGGGCAAAGTGGGTGGCTGGGAGGAGTGTTAATACATATACATAAATACACAAAGTAGAGGTATTTTATTGAAGATCGAAATGACAAAAACACAGCGTTTCAGCCTTTAGACCTTGATCAAGTATTATATTAGTTAATTAGAGTCTCTATATAAGGGTGATTAGTATTCACTCTACTGTATGAGGTTTCACTATAGTACATTGGCAACCTCCATCCCCCACTTTTACTGTTAACCAGCACCTCTGCTGTTCTGAATATAGTGGACATAAGGGTAGATAGCAGAAATAATATTATTGTATGGAGATCCCTTATAGTGTATTTAATTCTCAAAATAGTACACTCGGCTTTAATTTTGGGTATAGAAGACTGGTAATGTAGGCTGCCTGAATTCTTTCCTGGTAGCTCTTGTATTAGGTTTACTCCCAATGTCCTTGTCTATACTTGTTATGGTTGCCTCCAGGCTAGCTAAAAGTTGGACCGCTTGGATATCCTGGTTCCTGAACTCGGAGAGACGAACGCTACTTCAATCGGCAAAACCTGCAAGTGTCGAATATCCCACTAGCTATAGTAGAGCTAGGATCCCCTGTTCCCTACAACACAAGTCAAGGCTGCGAGTTGAGGGTAAAACAAACTGGTTTTAATGGCACTCATGCATGGCAATTTTCACAATTTGTCAGGCTAAAGGACAACACCTCTGGACCTGATGGTACACTGGACAATGCAATGTCCCAACCAATGAGAGCACAAAGTATCTTTTGAAAATGTTCCCTCCTATTTTGGAGATAATTGGTTTCAACAATTACACTAACCTAATTATCTCCAAGCGCAAGAAAATACCAGGTTTTGTTGCATACATGAAAATACATAAAAATATATAACGTTTATATTTTATTATAAAAATAGCCCAACCGACCATTCGTTGGACAGCTCAGATCTGAGTGCATCAAACATACGAATTGCGCTCAGATCTCACAAATGGTGTATAGGAGTCACATCCCTATAATTTGTTCGAATGGTTGTTGTGCGAACGGATGGGACAACCAGTAGTTCAGCGGGATTCGTGTAAATCACCCGCCGATTCTAGTTCCAGAGATTTTACTCTCAGTTCCCATTGAGCACTAGATGACAAAAAGATGGCCGCTGCCTCGTGTTCGGCATACGAACGGCGACCACCTTGGAATAAGCACTTAAACTGCGGTTAAAAGCAGAAACCACAACTTAATTAGGGACACACGCCGGGGTCTATTAATTGTTGAATATATAGTCGAACATGTGGCGGTGGCCATCTTGTTTAGTCGAACGCGGTCTGAACTGAATTCGGATACACGACGGCACGAACACCGCTGAATCTTACCTTCACTGCAACTTTGATGTTTTTTTTTTTGTGTTTGATATTTTTTTTTTTTATTGCTTTGTCATTCAAAAGTATAAATGCAGTGGGGATACAGAAGAGAAGAGGGGAATAGGGAAGTCTTGCTACAAATTTTCCAAGTTCACACATCACAATCATATATCAGCAGTTACATATTATAGTTTCTTACATCTATAATTCGCCTTGTTAACATGGTCTAATGGGTACACCATAGATGCCTCTTTGAGGCCGGTGGCTATTGTTTTTAGAGAGATATCCTCCATGTATGTGTGTGGTAAATTCGCTTTGGCGTAGGGGAGTGGTACGAACAAAAAAAGGGGGGATAAACTTAGTAGGAGAGGGTGGGGGGAGATGGGGGAGAGGGACGAGTTCGGTTTAGTTCATAGGGATACCGTTCTACCATTCTACTAGGGACATAATTATGTCATGATAGCGTGTCACGATAGTGTGTCACAATAGTGTGGCACAATAGTATGTCACAACAGTAGAGGGGGGTTTGTTTTGCCCATTTTGCACCCTATTCAATTTTAGAGGTTATGGGGGTATCAGCTTTGCTGGTTCCATATTTCCCATTTGCTCCACGCTAACGTCCAGAGTCCTCTAGATGTGTGTGTACCTCTTGCTGCTTTTTCAAATGTTTTTGTTACTTCTACCATTTCCATGCATTGTCGCACACTAGGAGGTGTGGGTTTTAGCCAGCTTCTACTGATGGCGGTCAAGGCTGCAATAATGATGTCATATGCAATGTATGCGTCTGGTTTTCGCAGTGTTACGGGCCAGATTAATAGCAGAAAGGAGAGTGGAGTGTGCGGCAGTTTTACTCCCGTGATGTTTTTTAATATGTCCGATATTTCGGACCAAAAGGGGGTTAGTTTCGGGCATGCCCACCATATATGTACCATATTGCCTGGCGCCTCACCGCATCTCCAGCATGTGTCTCTCTTTGTGCGATCTATTTTGTGGAGTTTGGTTGGCACCATGTACCAACGATATAGTATTTTCCTACTGATTTCGATATGTGCTGTGTTTAGTGTCAGCGTTTTGTGGGCCCTCAATGTGCTAGACCAATCTTCTGGCGTCAGTGTTTGTCCAAGTTCCTTTTACCATGCCTTAATACATTTTAATTGTTCTATACGGTCATTTGGTCCGATCAAACTGTACAAGGTGGATAGTAGCCTTTGCGGAAGCTTTGTTGCTAAGCATAAACGTTCTATCTCTGTGAGTAAGTGTCCCTGGGTTTGTGTATTATCATAGTGTTTGAGTACCCACGATTTCAATTGTAGGTATGGGAAGAAGGTGGTAGGTGGAAGATTGTACTTGTTGCGTAGTGTGTCATAGTCTATCATATGTCCGTTGTCTAGAACCTGCGACAAGCAGACTACCCCATGAGCGTGCCATATTTTATATTCAAATCCTGGAATCAGGATAGTTAGTGCCTGAAGTTGGAAGGCTGTGGAGATCCGCGTTCGAGATTGTTGTTTCTTAACTAATTTATCCCACACTTTCAGTGTCGTTGCCGTAGTTGGGCATATCGTTTTGTGGTGTGGCCTTTTGTCAACTGGCATCCAGGCTAGTGTGTGTAGTGGTAGCCCCTCAGTGTGCACCGTTTCTATTTGATTCCACGCTAGTGAATTTTTGTGGTGGTGCATTTGTACTAGTGTTCCTACTATGGCCGCACGATAGTATCGCGAGACGTCCGGCACCCCCATTCCCCCCTTTTTGAAGGGTTTGTATAGGATGTCTGCTGCGGTTCTGGCTCTTCTCCCCCCCCATATAAACGTATTTATTGCTTGTTGGGTCTTAGTGAGAAATTGTCTTGGGAGATCTATTTGTAGTGTCCTGAATAGGTATTGTAAACGGGGCAGCACCATCATTTTTGCCGCCGCTATTCTACCCATCCACGACACATATTTCCCCCTCCAGTTTTGTAGTTGAGTATTTATTTCCCGAAGGAGTTTCACGTAATTAGCTTGGTACAATTTGTGTGTATGTTGTGTTAACGCTATTCCTAAAAAGGTAAGGTGGTCCTGTCTCCAGTCATATGTAAAGGCAGCTCGCAGGTTTGAGAGTCTTGGGTTTCTAATGTTGAAGCTCATGGCCTGGGTTTTGGCAACGTTGAGTTTATAGTATGAGCAGTTGCCGAATCTTTGGATTACAGCTTGTAGTGCCGGTAAGGATGTTTCAGGTTTGGTTAGGGTAAGCATCACATCGTCGACAAATAATGTGATTTTGTGCGTCTTGTTGCCCACAGTAACCCCCGATTTTCCCTGATAGTTTGTGCTAGTGGTTCTAGTGCTAGGATATATAAAAGGGGCGATAGTGGGCAACCTTGCCTAGAGCCGTTTGAGATTTGAAATTGTTTGGAGGCAAAGCCTCCATTGATCACTTTCGCCGTTGGTTTGTCATACAGGGCGGAAACTAGCTTCAAAAAGCGTTGTGGGAAGTTGTATTTTTGGAGGACCGCCTCCAGGTACCCCCAGTGCAGCCTGTCAAATGCCTTTTCTGCATCCAGTGACAAGGCCACACTGGGTTCCTTTGTCTGTTGAATATTATGGATAAGGTTTATGAGTTTCCTGGTCCCGTCAGAACCCTGTCGTCCTTTAACAAAGCCCACCTGGTCGTCCTTTATTAAGGATGGTAAAATGTTCCCCAATCTAGTGGCATAGATTTTGGCTAGTATTTTTAAGTCTGTATTTAATAGTGAAATTGGGCGTAAGTTCTGACATTTGTGGGGTGGCTTGCCAGGTTTGGGTAAAGTTGATATATGGGCTATCAGCATTTCTTGGGATATGGTTCCCGTGTTTAATATATGGTTGTATAGTTTCTCCAAATGGGGTGCTAGCGTATGTGAGAAGGTCTTATAATATAAGTTTGTAAACCCATCTGGTCCTGGGGATTTCCCTTTAGGAAGTGTCTTTATTGTTTGTTGTACTTCGCTAAGTGTGACGGGTGTTTCTAAAGTGAAAATGTTGTCTGAGGTCAGCCTTGGTAGTCTCATTGCCGATAGGAATTCATCTATGTTAGATGGGAGAGGTTGGTGGGTGTCACCGTCTGTGTTTAAATTATATAATGCATCATAATAGTCGGCCATCATATTGTTTATGTCTTGCGGGTTAAATATTTTGTTTCCTTTCTCGTTAAAGAGGAAGGGTATTTTGGCGTTCAAATGTTTTTGCCTAAGTATCGACGCCAACGCTTTCCCTGCTTTATTTGCTTGTGTGTAAGTAGTGAATTTTAGTTTGTTTGCGATATGAACTGTTTTCAACATGTGTATGTTGTTGATCTGTTTTTGTATTTGCTGTATCCGTTGCTGTCGTTTGGTGGAGGGTTGTGATATTTGGGCTGATGTTTCGTCCCTAAGGGATCTAAGTAGAGTCAGATATTCTCTATCTGAGTTGTGTTTAAGGTGGGATGCTCTGCTTATAAGGTGCCCCCGGATTACTGCTTTATGTGCGAGCCACAAAGTTGCCGGCGTTATTTCTGGTGCCGTGTTGCGGGTGAAATATGACATTAACTCTGTGTCCAGTGTTTGGTTAAATTCCGGGTTGTTTAAAAGTGTGTCATTTAGGCGCCAGGGAGTTGCCCCCCGGAATGCGAAATTATCCTTGAGTGTTAACCATATCCCCGCATGGTCTGACCATGTTATCTCGCCTATGGTGCTGTTGGTGGCATATGGTAGGAGGTCTCCTGACACTAGAATGTAGTCAATTCTAGAGTAAGTGTTATGGACTGAGGAATAGAAAGTAAATTCCCGGCTATCCGGGTGCTGTGTTCGCCATACGTCGTAAAGTCCATATTCTGAGATTAGACGTGTCAGTGGAGTTGCTTGTTTACTTAAGATTTTGTGTCTGGGAGATGTGGCTGGCAAGGTAGTGTCTAATGTGGGCTGTAGTATGTGGTTAAAATCTCCACAGATTATTGTGGGAACGTGGATCGTGGTTGGCAGTTTTGTCAATATCCTATGCAAGAAATTTCTTTGATTGTCATTTGGGCTGTAGACGCTGACTAGGAGGTATTGCGTATCATTTATTTTGCAGTGTAGTATGACAAACCTGTCTTGTGTATCTTTTTTCAGTTGTAAGAGTTCAAATGTTATAGATTTGTGTATTAGGACCGAGACCCCTCTAGATTTGGATGAGTATGTTGAGTGGTATTGCACTGGGAAGTCTCTAGTTGCGAATTTCGGTACTCTGTTATGCACAAAATGGGTCTCTTGTATACATAATATATCGGTTTTGTGTCTTTGGGCTTCTTCCAATAATAATCTTCGTTTATGTGGAGTGTTTAGCCCGCGTGAATTAACTGATTGTACCTTCACCATTTGTGTGTAGTTGTAAATAGCTTGCCAGAAGTGCATGTGCACCAAGTTATTGTAATGACAAGTGCGATCCCGGTTGACCCCCTGTAGGCAGTAGCTAATACAACATATTTATACGGTGGTGCGGCGCTACATTTTATACTTGTGTGATTAGGGTTTCTGTCAACCTGTGTGGTCCCTATTTGTTTTACCGAACAAGAGAAAGGGTACTGGGGCAGTAAGAACTGGGAGTGGGGGTGTTAACTATGTACATGATGTCTCGATGTGAGACAAGGTGCAAGTTTTCCACACCTTGGGGGATGGAGTTTCTTGGTGCCTCCATTTACGTGGTCTTTGGGCTTTGCTTATGGTTTGCTGCAAGTTACTCATGAGATTTGGCTTCGATAGCTGGGTCCGGTTCATATGTCATGGGGAATGGCCTTTCCCCCTCTTGTATGATGTAGCTAGAATTTCGTGGCCAGGGTGGGCAACGGCTGCTATAAGTCCCTGGTGGGCAATAGGTGTGTCCACTGGGACATCTAATACCTTCCTGGTGTGTTTCATATAGGTGTTTGCGCTGGATGGTCACCCGGGTCTCTCTGCCCATGAGTTCCCGCTGGGCGGGCTGTCCTGTTGTGTGCGGCCCCTAACGGGATAAAGTGGTCCCCATCCTGGGCGCATGAGATCCCGTTACCCTGTGAGCTTTCCGTTGTGGTAGCCCACCTTGTCAATTGCCTCTCGCCCCCTAAAGAGCCCCAGACCCCCCATTCCATTCAATACTGGGCTGCTAAAATTGCCCCATAGTAGGGGGGCTGAGTCTCTGAGTCCTGGGAAGCCAAAAGAAAAAAGTTCTACATGGGTTGCACACCCGGGTGTGGGTGGTGATTGGTATGTTTGTAGTCTTACCGGGGCGGCATCAGTCCCAATCCACGGTTCCAGACCCGGGTCCCCCGCGTAGTTCCACTGCTCTGCCGTGCTTCGTCACAGGGATGGCGGGAGCCCCGGATCCGGTTGCTTACTTGGCGATGGGACCCTCTGTATCGCGGCTAAAGGTCTTTGAGTTGTGGGCGGTCGAAGGTCGGGCTGTTTCAATGGGGTCTGTTCACCCTTGGAGCCAGTTGCTTTGGATTCTTGCTTGAGTCTTGCCGTTAAACCAGTTGTCGTCTGATGTTTAATGTTTCTTCGGGACCTTTGTCCATTCGGGCCGAAGCGGTTCACGGATCGTTGGTCTATCCTGGAGGTCAGGTGTTAGTGATACATTCCAGGTTCTCAGCCTCTTCATGCCGTCCTCCGGGGTTAGGATTACTGTTGTCGTTCCATCTTTTGTAATAAGGAGTTTTGTGGGGAAACCCCATTTGTAGCGAATGTTGTGCGTTCTCAAGGCACCTGTGACTTGGGAGAATTCTTTTCTTCTCCGGAGAGTGGCTGCCGAGAGGTCTGCATAGATTCGAACTGTGGCATACTCGTCTGGTGGATTGGCGGGTGTCTTGCTGTTTCTAAGAATGTACTCCTTTATATGGAAGTAGTGGGCCCTCATTAGTATATCCCTTGGTGTCTCCGGAGGTAGGTGTCGCGGCTTGGGGATGCGGTGTACTCTATCCACCAGCAGCATTTCCGTTGGGATCTCTGGTGCGTGCGCCTTTAACAGCCCCCGAACATATGCCGGTAAGTCTGCATTGCTGATTTCTTCCGGAACCCCCCTCAAGCGGAGGTTGTTCCTGCGTGAACGGTCTTCCATGTCCGTTAGTTTTTCTTCCATAGTGGTTAGTTGGGCAGATAATTGTTCCACAGTAGTGGCGAGGTCGTTGTGTGCCATTGCGATTTCATCACATTTGTCCTCCATATTGGATGTTCGTTTCCCCAACTCTTGTATGTCTTTTCTTAATGAGTCGGCTGTATGTTGCCAAGTTGTTATTAATTTGTTCGATAGTGTCTCTAGGGCTGCTGAGAGATCAGCTTTTGTAAGCTGTTGGTTGTTTAGTGGTACTTCAGTTTGTGAGCTCTGCATGGTATAATCCGGCTCGGGGTCCTCGTTGTCGTTTGAGGCCTGGTCCGCCGGAGTTGCAGGAGCCGATTTCTGGCTGAAAAAGTTTAGTTTTTCAGTCTTCGCCGAGCCCTTCTTGTTCCTTTGTTGTGCCATCGCGGTGGTAGGTTGCTGGATGCAGCTTTGGATGGTGAGATTACATCAGATTAGGTGCCCAGGTGCCGGAGCAGATTTCTATGCGACCATCTTGCTCCGTGTTGGCCACGCCCCCCCAACTTTGATGTTTTGACGGAAATCAAAGTGTGTTCGACTATTCGAACACCACTTTATAATGGGATATTTGCACGAACAGCAACCGTTCGTGCATTTGAATGGGACTTAGTCTTTTTTCTATGTGAAATAGAACGACCGCACAGCCCAAATCTTTGGAACTCTTTCTGTTAGGAAACATGCTTGCAGTTGGTCAAATATGACTTCCATCTATCTTTTGAACCACTGGACCAAATTGTATAATTTTTGAATATGTTTGTATTCTGATTATGCTGGTTCGGAATATGTATCCTATAGAAATTGCATGTATGGTTTGGAAGTTAAGAATATTGTGTAAAACTGTGCATTTTCCTGCCTGTGATAATTAAGTTAGCCCATTGTGTTTAGTAATTATATCACAGGCAGAGGGGAGGGTTTGTGTGCCTTGGCTGGGAGTGTCTGACTGTACTGTAATGTGTTTGATTGGTTGCTGTAACACTGAGTCCTGTGTACCACAAGGTCCACGTGGGTAGTAACTTTGTAGGAAAACTCGTATAAAAGAAAGTCCTTTGGTGCTAATTAAACAGATCTACTTGGCCCTCAACTCGCAGCTTTGACTTGAGTTTGGAGGGGACAGCTATAATCACTACAGGGATTGCTATGCTCTTCATACTACCTTCGCTACCAAGCTCTTGTAAGAGCTCTTGTTCCTGATCCTGCTTTGCTCTCCAGTTCACCCACTGGAACCTGGAGCCTGTTCATAGGTCCAGGGTGGATAGCAGATGGCGAGATCCCAGCCCAGTAGCGGCGGTTCATGTAGTCCACAGTACTTATGGTGTCTACGGTGCTGCTGGTCCTTTGGTGAGCACTAGGAGCATTCTTTCTGCGGTCCAACTTTCAGCTAGACTGGAGGCAACCGTAACAGAGAGGTGTTCTCTTCACAGATGAATCCCGGTTTTCACTGTACAGGGATGTTTGGGATGCTCTGGATCGGCGTATACAACAGCGTATTCCAGGTCCTGCCAATATCCAGCAATTACGCACAGCCATTGAAGAGGAGGGGACCAACATTCCACAACAACCTGATCAACTCTATGCGAAGGAGGTATGCTGCACTGCGCGAGGCAAATGGTGGTCACACCTGATACTGACTGATTTTTCGGTCCCCCCGGACCACCCCCGGATCCTCCCAATACAGTAAAACTGCACATTTTAGAGTGGCCTTTTATTGTGGCCAGATTAAGGCACACCTTTGCAATAATCATGCTGTCTAATCAGCATCTTGATATGCCACACCTGTGAGGTGGATGGATTATCTCGGCAGAGGAGAAGTGCTCAACTGTAATAATTAAGCCACATTGAAGACATTTGGCTAAATCTAATTCATAGCTGCTACAGACTGGTAGCAGCTAGCAGCAGAATTGTCACAATTCTATTAGTTACATGAGTTACTATTTAAATACTTTGCACATATTGTAAACACACACTAGCAATTTTACTAGACTGATAAAACATTTACCAGGCAGGAAAGTTCTTCAGTTTGAACTTTCCAATATCTAAGGTTGGAAACAAGCTCCAGGTCTATCTGTCCCATAAATAAAATGTATTCTTGATGCTGTTTTTCAGCTCAAAGCATTGAGCCTATAAGACTGCTTGAAGTCCAATAAATATGGCTATTTGCTGGAAGGTTATTCCACACACCTACATTGTTTTCTCTTAAGAGATGGCCTCATGCTGGTTAATAATTTATTACTGGGACATAGAGTATGCAAGGACACATTTATATTTATATCTGAAGAGTTTAAGCTGCTGTGTTATGTATTATGTGTTATAGCTGTTTATTGAAAAAGAAATAGAAATTTACACTTACAGAAAGTTATACACTTCCCAAAATCTACTTTTTTTAAAACACAGTTTGTTGATGTGATAAACCCTTTCTAATATTTTTATTTGGTGAAAGAAGTATTTTTCATTATTGGAGAAGAAGGTATGGTAAGGTTTAGTAACAGTAGACATTGCTTTACAATGGTTTTGCATCAGGTAACTTTAATATTAAAACATGTATACATTGGGAATAAACTACATTTATGATCTTACTGCTAATTATGTATATAAAATTTTACATACCAGAGTTTATAGAAAATATTCGCGTAGGTCCTGCAAAATCATAGAATATTTTGTCCCCAGCATCTCTGTCTGTTGCTGTAAACACATGTATAATGGATCGAGGAGGGATATTTTCGGGCACGTATACTGTATCATTATCAACTTTTCTGTGTAAAAATAGCAATATAAAAAGTTTTGCATTATAGCTAAGTTTATTAAGGGGTATTCTAAGCATCATAGCCATTAGAGCCTGAGGTTTTGAGACAGCCCCAGAAACTTTAGTTTTTTGTCATATCACTCAAGTTAACTCAAAAATGAGGGAAAGCACTCAATGACTCTTTGCGACGTAATCATATGAGCAATACTTAGAGAGTCTAGTGATTGACTAGCATCCAAATAAAAAATCTAAAGAACACTGAAGGTACCAATGGGAAAGAACTATATATTTAGCCCCTTAGTGACTAGACCATTTTTCAATTTTCTTACCGTTAAGGACCTGGGCTCTTTTTACATTTCTGTGGGGCTTGTGTTTAGCTGTAATTTTCCTCTTACTCATTTACTGCACCCACACATATTATATACAGTACAGTTTGTCTCACAATTAAATGGTATTTCTAAAGATACCATTATTATTATCATATCATAATTTACTATAAAATTGTTTTTATAAAATATGATGAAAAAAGTTAAAAAACCACACTTTTTCAAACTTTGACCCGCAAGATCTTTTACGCATCTAGAACCGCCAAAAAACACCCATGCTAAATAGTTTTAAAATTTTGTCCTGAGTTTAGAAATACCCAATATTAACATGTTCTTAGCTTTTTTTGGAAAATTATAGGGCTATAAGTACAAAAAGCACTTTCACCATTTCAGTTTCACATTCACCAGCGGGGGAATGGCAGCGATCGGTAAGTACACAGGGAGGGAGAGGAAGGGTAGGGGGGAGCGGCCACCGGCATTGAGGGGGGTATTCTCAACATCGAGGCATCACTGCAATACCATTAGAGATGTACTCTAGAGTTGATACTATAATTCCCCGCTGATGTATCAGGTACGTCCGCGGTCCTTAAGGACCGTTTTTTGTCGGACGTACCTGATTTGTCCATGGTCACAAAGGGGTTAAAGGAGCACTCCAGGCACCATAACAAATTTAACTCAATGAAGTTATTATGGTGCCTGCAGTTCCTGGCTGTCATTTTTCCTCATTTATGATTTACCTTTCTAAATCATTTCTCTTAGTGGGTGGCTGGTAACAGATTGAGAGTGTCAGCTGACACTCTCAGCCTGTCATCAGTACTTAAGGGAAAGACTTCTGCATTGGTGTTGGGACCAGAGAAGGAGACAGAGGAGCTGAGTAGACAGCTATTTTTACTGTTTGAAATTGGATTAACAACATAAGTAAAGATGGATTCCAGGATTTATAGACATCATCACTACTACATATGATGCCCATTAGTGATCTTTTTAACTTGCTTGTTTAAGAATTAACACACATACAATACTGTTAATTACTTACTCAAATATTGGTAGTTCATCATTTAAATCATTGATATAGATTATCAGTCCTCCTTCACAGGAAAGTCCAGTTGTATCTGTCGCCTTTATCATAAGCCTGAATTCCTAAACATAGGAAATGTACTGCTATATAAAAACACCTAGGGAACATACATATTTATACATCATCCTCTTTGTCTATTTTTCTGTTAGTTATCACTGTTTTTACAGCAGACATGAAGCATCACTGCTCTGGTTGTGATGACTTGTAATCCTCTTTGGGGATACACTCTCCATGTGTCTCAATCATGTGTCTCTCTCACACTCCTCTCTGGTACCTGCTCACCGTGGTACCCATCTGACAGGTGAGCACTTCCTGTCAGACCACTCTGCCATTCTACATACAGCACTAAGAGGGTAGCAGCACAGCACTTCCCTGCTGCTGGTAACTCAGCAACCACGGGCCCCAGACTGCATAGCTAGAAATTTTGCCTCCTGGGATGGTTGCTGACTTTGCACCTCCTCTCACTCCTAATTACCAAGGCGCCGCCATGCTGTGAGGAATGTAGGGATCAGGGTTTATGAGGTGAGTCATATCCCCACCATCTCTACACAGGCTACAACATGCTCCAGAGCAGGCGTACCCAACAGAGGTGCTGGCGAAGCTTGACAATGCTACATGAATTGGAAAGGATTGCTGTGCGCTCCTCTACTGCCAGTAACTTGGACATTGTGCCCCCCAGGTGCTAATAAGCACTGGTAAAAGAGTTATTCCAGGGTTGTACTTAGCATTGAGCAGTGTTTGTATGTTTTAATGTAAGCATGTTTTTGTATGGAGTATGTGTGTAAATGTAGGAGTGTACTTGTGTGTAGTATGTGTGTTTTTATGTACTTTTGTCATTTGAAAGCAGTGGTTTACTTGTTTTTAAGTACTTTTGCCATTTGAAAGCAGTGGTTTACAATGCCTTTGAATATAGGGGTGTGTCTGTATGTAGTGTCGACATTTGAATGCAGGGGTGTATTTTTGTGTAGTATTGGCATTTGAATATTGAGGTTTATGCACATAATCACACTAACTCATACATTTATACACAGAATGACATTCATACAAACACTGACACACACAGATTCATATGGGCACACACCAACACACATGCAGAAAGAGAGACACAGATACACATGCAGATACACACACAGACACACAAATATAGACACAGACACAGATATACATATACAAACCGATACACACAAAGATACACATACAGACATATAGACAAACTGGCATACAGACACAGATGAGAAAGTCTCACCCTGTGTCTAACTTCCGCCACTATAAATTTATGCTGAGTACAGTGTGGCTCTTTACTCTTCAAAAGAAACTACTTCATTACACTCATAACCACACTCTCCCATGAGCCCAAATGACTGTTTCATGCTATTAACTCTCTTCTGTGCCCTGTTGTGCATCCTCCTCCTGCCAACTTGATCGCCACAAACTTTGCAGCTCACTTCACTGAGAAAATTTCTTCAATCAGGGAAGAGATCTCTCATCTCTCTCCATCTACTACCAGCCTTTCCCCTAACCACATTCACTCAGCTGTCCTATGCTCATCTGCATCTGCATATCTGCTCTGCTCCATTCCTCCCACCCCACCCCACCACCTGTTCACTCGATCCTTTCCCCTCATATCTCATCTGCACTTTGTCTCTTTCTCTTGCTCTGCCTCTCACTAAAATTGTCAATCTCTCCCTCTCCTCTGGCACCTTTCCTCTACCCTTCAAACATGCAACCGTAACCCCGATTCTGAAAAAGCCCAACCTTGACTCCAATTCTCCGTCCAACTACTGCCCTATCTCGCTAATGTAATTTGTCTCGAAGATCCTTGAGAGAGTTGTGCATGCAAGATTGGCAGACTTCCTCGAATCCAACTTCCTGCTTGACCCGCTTCAATCTGGATTCTGTGCTCATCACTCTGTTGAAACAGCTTAGACCAAAGTATCCAATGATCTTATCATTGCAAAATCCCAGGGCCACAGCTCTATCCTAATTCTCCTCGACCTTTCTGCTGCTTTTGACACTGTTGATCATCCTCCGTTATCTCAGTCTATGAGATACTGCTCTCTCCTGGTGCTCTTCTGGTCTTTCCTCCCTCAAGTGTTGCTACTCCCTTGTCTGTGTCCCTCTAAGTCAATGGTGCTACCATCCCCTCTACCTCTAAGGCTCACTGCCTAGGTGTTCTCTTTGACTCCGACCTCTCCTTCACCCCTCATGTCCAATCAATCGCGAAATCCTGACGCTTACATCTCAAAAATATTGCGCGCATCCAACCCTATTTAACTCCTGATACGGCAAAGATGCTTGTCCATGCCACTGTCCTCTCTCGCTTTGACTACTGTAATCTGCTTCTCAGTGCTCTTACATGTTCCCAACTTGCCCCGTTACTGTATATAATGAATGCAGCGGCGAGGATCATCTTCCTGTCTGTCCGCACCTCCCACGCCTCCCCCCTTTGTCAGTCCCTACATTGGCTTCCCATAAGATATAGGATTAAATTTAAGATCCTGGTACTTGCTTACAAATCTCTACCCAATGCTGCTCCGACCTACTTATCCTCACTATTACACAAATATGTCCCGTCTAGGCCCCTACGCTTTGCCGGATACATACGTCTAACCTCTGTTCTTACTCCTACCTCTGATGCTCACCTTCAAGACTTCTCTATGGCTGCACCGTTCCTATGGAAAGCCCTTCCCCTCTCTGTAAGACTTTCACCCAATCTCCACTTCTTCAAAAACTCTTTGAAAACGTACTTCTTTAGGAAAGCATATCAATGAAACTGTGAACAGCGTTCCCTCCCCACACCCTAATTCTTCTCCTGAAATGGTCATCAAAACAAAACACTAAGCCTTC
Organism: Pelobates cultripes; assembly: GCA_933207985.1. NCBI lineage: Eukaryota > Metazoa > Chordata > Amphibia > Anura > Pelobatidae > Pelobates > Pelobates cultripes. The sequence goes on along the minus strand of OW240914.1, from coordinate 168,464,450 downwards.
AATGAACACTATCCTAGCAACCCACTTTCTACCATACCCTTACCTTTTGTGTCACATTCATCCACTCCCTCTAGCATGTAAGCTCATTGAGCAGGGCCCTCAATGCCTCTGTTCCTGTGAGTCCAACTCATCTGGTTACAAATACTTGTCTGTTAGTCCACCCATTGTACAGAGCTACAGAGCTTGTTGGCGCTTTAAATAATAATAATAATAAAAATAATGCACTGATAAACATACAAAACAAGCAGATACACAGACAAACAAACAGACAGATACACGGACACACAGATAGATACACATACAGACGTATGCAAATACATAGACACACATATATACACATGCAGATACACTGACAGACAAACAGATACACAGACAGACACTGATACATATGTAGATACACACACCTGCACACAGACACACACACGTAGACGGACAGACAACCAGATACACAGTCAGACAGATAGATACACAGACCCACAGTCAAACTAACAGAAACATATACAGACACACAAATATACACTCAGATACACACAAACAGACACACATGCAAAATGAACATTAGTTAGTCACCCTCCCTCCATTTTCCTACCTTTAGGGTTCTTCCCTGGCTCAGGATGTTTGGAGTCAGTGGATCTTCCAGGCTGCACTCCTCTCCTCTCTGCCCCCTCCTCGTTGTCTTCCTCCTGCATGGCTCTGTGATAGCTGAGAGGAAGTTACCGGCTGGCTGTCACTTCCTCCCAGCAATGACATAATTAGAGGGAACCTGTCATGCTATTAAAGCACCACAGCCAGACTGGGTCACTGAAGACACATAGCCATTGGGTGGCCCTAAGTGCATGGGCCACCTGATGGCCCACCTCAACCTCAAACCACCTCCCCCAGCTATGCCACTGCCAGGCCGGTGCAGCTATGCATCGGCCCTTAAGATAAGCAAGTGGCCCACGGTAGCAGGAGTCGCCGCTGTGGCCGGGTCCCCTGGAGTGAAAGCGGCAACCCTTGCAACCGTGGTACATATGGTACTGAGTCTAGGCTATTATTGATTACTATTACAGGCTGGAAGATGACCTAAATATGTAAACTATAGTTCCAATTTTGTCTCTTTGGTAATCCTGAGCAACAGTAAACTTTGTAAAGATTGCATGAAGCCATCATTCTAGAAAGTTGTGCACTTTTACGAGGATTTTTATTGGCATTTTATTTTAAAGTAAGAATATTTTTTTTTTTTAAATCTAATGAGCTGTTTAGCAATTCATTCTGCGATCCATGCACATTTCCTCCAACTGAACTTATATTTTTTATAATAAAGAAGATGAAGTTACCTTGTATCCCGCATCAAAATCTAAAGGAGAAGAGTTGTTTCTATAAACAAATCCATTGGCTTTATCTATCTCAAAAAAAAATCCATCTGGCGTTGGCCCAGAGGTTTGTGATTCTATAGTATACTGTAAGAAAAGTAGTTGCTGTTAGTACATTGAAATATAATGTTTTGTACATTGCCCTTTATTTATTCTATTAGTTAGATTATTATTTATTTACTGTTAGGTGTAGTGTTTCCCACTGTAAAACATAACAAAACATTTATGAATGACAAATTAGTGAAATATTGGTCTGCCCAAATAGTAACCCCACTACTGGACTATAGAACCGATGGCCTATATATGGCTAATTTGCAATGCTGGTTCAAGCCTTATATGTATTATGCTGAATATCTACAATATTTATTTTGTATGTTGTTTAGTGCAATAGTTATGGTGGTTCAAAAGGCAAATGAATGCATGATATCATCCTACCAACAAAATATTTTACAAAAGAATGGCCATATGTCGAGCACACAACAAATGATTTTAACATGTATTACTAGTGAGATTTTCCCGTACGACTGGTGTCACTTAAAATTATGATTTGTTTTTCATTAACCAGTGCAAATCAGCAGCAGTACCAATTTTAATCTAGCCCTATAAGAAGAAACAAATGCTATAGAAAAGCAAAGAACGACCAACAAATATTCTGATTTGATAGCGAGAAGTTAAAACGCTGAAAAAATGAATTTTTATTATGGTTTTAATTATGTTTTTAAGTTTACATAAAACCAAGAAAGTCCCTATGACAACAATGACATATGAATTGCATTTTTAAAATAATGGTTCTGAGCAGCAGAGGAAATCAGGAAATCAGTGAAATCTCCAAGATCCTTCTGTTGTCCTCCAGCCCTTCTGCAGGGACCCCAAAACATCTCCAAACTCATGGATACAAGGGTATTTGATTATACCAATGTTACTTGTGATATGGTCTGTACGCAAGGTAGTAAATCAAAGCCAATATGTATGAATTGGCTCTATTAACTACTCATTTAAGATGACAAAGGTAAATTGACTTTTATTTAACTTTTAATAAGTGCCCCTGAAAAACTATAATACATTGTTTGAACAAGTAAACTGTAAAAATACAACATATAGATCATGAAAAACAGAATGAAAATAGTCTTTTATGTACAAAGGACAATTTCTTTTTCAAATTTTATTAATATTGGAAATGTAACCACTAAAGGTACACCAATATAAAAAAAATAGTCTTACTGAAAGTGGAAGACCATCATCGTCTGTTACAGGAACAGTATACAGCTGATGAAACATTTGATAATTTTCATCAATCCTTTCACTTGCTGAAATAAAAAAACCATAGGTGAGACATTTTACCACTGGATATTGAATGCATTTTTAATGTCTTATGTTAAGTTTTATTAAGGCAGGCTGAAAGAGGATTACTGATATCACTTATATATACTCATATGGGTTTCTCGCTGATTCAGGAGATGCTTGTAGGTTGGAGAACACTGGCATGCATTTGTTGGAGCTGAAATTAATTATGTTGTTTTGTTTTTTTTATCAGTGATCAACATTGTATACAATCAGACATATGGTGACACATTCTTTAATTATAAAGTGATCTGTAAATAATAATCTGTAAATAATTATTGGAAATCAGTTATAGACTGTTAAATTCAGAAAATACACAGATAGGATAATCGCTAGAGTGTCAACTGAGTATAGATATGATTGCAGGCAGAAAACACTAATAGTAAGGGTCACCCTCAATCCCTAACTGAAAGAGATAGAGAAACAATATATACAAAATAAAGGCTGGCACAACCTATATTTTGTATATATTGCTAAATCGATAGACTAGTAAAGATCTTTAATTAATCTTACCTAGTTTAATTCCAAAAGCACCAGTACACTTTGGAGGTTCATCTTCATCGACAAGGTTCACAGTAAGAAAAGCACTGTCTCTTTCAACAAGACCATCCATTGATACAACTTTAACCATGAATGTTTTACTGGCTTCCATTTCATAATTCAATGATCTTGTAGTACTGATCACTCCAGTGACTAAAAAATAAAATAATGTTGCTCATTACCAAACCTAAATATTAAACACAATAGCATTTGACAATTACTGAGAGAGCCATTAAATAACCCTATGCAAAAAGTGGTACAACATTTTACCAAGTTATTTACCATTGTACGATGTCAGAGATAGTTTTATATTCTATGCAAACCAACATAAAACACATTTCTACAATTTAACTCAAAGAAAAAAGAAAAAGGAACCAAAAAAAAGAGATATAGCACAAGAAAGGTGGTACAGGGGATTCTCTCCATTCTCCAGCATTTAGATGTTAGCAGGGACAGAGGAAGAACTACTGCTGATGCTTCCGGGATCCATGCGGTGTTGCGGCTGTTTCTTAATCTGTATTATGTATGAATTTTGGTCACTATGGCAACAAAATTCTTGCAAGATGCATGTGCTGGGTGTGTGCCCCCAATTCCCTTTTGTTTTTACTATGTATGTGTATCTGTGTCAGCATGTATGTGTCAGTATCTGTGTGTGTATTTATGCCAGTATATGTGTGTATCTGTGTGTGTGACAATATGTATATGTTTATGTGTATGCGTATTAATGTCACTATATATGTGTATCTGTTTGTGTTGTAGTGTGTGGCAGTGCATATTCATGCACCCCAGCATTAAAACACCAACACAATACACAAATACAACTTTGCTTTCAAACACCAACATTAGACACAAATGCTCACCTGCATTTGAACACCAACACTACATACAAACACACCACTGCATTCAAATGGCAGCAATACATACAAATTTCATTTCTACATTCAAAGACTCATATTCCATACAAAAAAATGCTTACATTCAAATACACAAACACTGTTTACAAATACAACCTTGCAAGGTTGGGAAAATTGTAGATCCCCAGCTTCAAAGCATTGTTGGAGTTGCAAGACAGTCGAAGACCTTTTGTCCATGCTTGTGCTAGAGCAGGGGTTCTCAACCCAGTCCTCAAGGACCCCCTACCAGTCCAGGATTTAAGGATTACCTGGGTGTGTCTACGTTGTTTAGAAAAAGAAAAAAAACACCTTAGAGTTTACAGTGGTTTTTTTTGTTTTTCTTTTTCTAAACACCTTAGTAATCCCAGGTAATCCCCAAATCCTGGACTGGGAGGGGGTCCCTGAGGACTGGGTTCAGAACCCCTGTGCTAGAGAGTGCCCAAAAAAATTCTTGCACCAGGGCCCTCTCTATATTAGTTCTGCCACTGTGTAGGGACATGAAAAATGTTAAAAAGGAAAAAAAAGAATTCTACAAAAAAATGCTTGTTTTTTTATAATAGAATAAGTGCTGCTAAATTAGTGATTAGTTATAGTATATTCCAGTTAATTTAGTGTACCTATATTTTATTTCTGTTTAAAATGTTAGGAATACAAACAAATGTACTTCTAATGCTTTAGTGTCCCTGTAGCTGAGGTTGATACCAGGGTTCATTGATGTATGAGGGCTGTTGAAGCTAGCTGCCTGGTCCAATTACACAGAAGAGCCACTGTAGCTCAAGTTGCTAGAAAGATTAATGCTGGCCATGAGAGAAAGTTGCCTGAATACACAGTGCATTGATATTTTAGAGACAGGAGAAAAGACTCAATACAGCAAGTCACCTACAATTTTCCTCATGGTGGCATGTACTGCCCCCCAAGAGGGGACAATATCTGGGCTCACCCACCAGATATGTAGGGTACCCAATATGCCTGAGTCCTCCAGCATGTATTTGAAACTTTATTGTTACATTTATGGAGGAGTTGAGGAATGTGGTTCCACCTTATTATCAACTTAGAATTTGTTTCCTGTATGGATTAATGTGTTAGTGTAAATATTTTGGCCCACTGTTCATCAGTAAAGATGTCATCTAGGTCATCATTCCACTTAGCGACATATCTTGGAGAGTTGACAGGCGATAACACAGTTGATACACAATGGAAATATTTCTGGCCAGTCTCTCACATTTGTGGCAAAAAGATCAGAAGTTGTGAGTTATCTGTGAAGTTTCATGTGGAGGGATATAATGACTTAAATAAAGCTGTAAATAGGAGAGATTTATCATTTTCAGTTGGGAGTACATCACTCATCTATATTGTGTGAGGTTAAAGAAAAATGTGTTAAGAGAAGCATGGGATTTGGAGTAGTTGTAAAGTTACATTTTAAACTACTAGAAAGCCAAACTCTAAGAGTAGAGTCAATGTAAGGGTGTTGGAGTAAGGACTGTGGGATCTAACCAGACAACAATAAGCTATTAGACTCTTCGATTCCCAGTTGCACCCAGTTGTGCATGCCAATTAATTAACCTGGATAGATGGGTTGCTCGCAATATTTTGTGATAGAAGGAAGACCACTCCTGTATTTTTAGAGGTGTAAATATTCCAAATGAAGACTACAGGCTTTTAGCCCCCCTATGTATGAGGAGATATAGGAATGCGAGATGGCTATTGGGAAGGTCTGCAAGAGATACAATTTCCTAGGGAGGATATTAACATTCATTGTGTTCATTTGGCCAAACCAGGTCAGCCTGAAGGGTTCTGAGAAGAAGGTTAAAGTTAGGATCATAAAAGCAAGAGGTATTAGATTGTGCCCAAAATCCCAGGAAGTTCATAATATCTCCTGCACTATTTGAATAGGAAACTGTCTCTTGGGGCATCTAAATCATTGGATTTCCAATTTATCCTCAGTCAGTTTAAGATTAGCCAGAAAGTCATATTCTTGGAAAGAATATTGGGAAGAAGAACACTGAACTACATCATATGCAGCTATCTTAAGTTGTTTTGCCAGAAGGGCATGACTTTCAAGTGATTGGCAAGAGCTATAGAGGGAGAAGTAGTAGTAAAGAAATCCCTTAACTATCATATCTGGGCTATGAGAGATAGTTATTTGGTGTGAATATATTATGAATGTGGCATTGTTAACAGAATTTGCACAACGTGCAAGCTAGTAAGCTACTGTATTTGTTGGAGTGTTCAAAGAAGAAATGTTTAGAGACCTGAAATAAGTGGAATAAGTAAAGAATTTAATTGTCTGCAAGGACAAGGAAGGCACCATAACTAGGGTCCGTTGTGGAGTACAGTTTCTAATTCTGCTATAATTCTAGTGAAATTTGTGTTGTAGTCTATGTGTATCTATGTCAGTAAGTGTTGTAGTTTATGTAGTTTATGTAGTATGTGGCAGCCATATTTTTTATAGTGTATGACAGCCATTTTTCTTTTACATTTTTGTTTTGAACCTATCTATTTAAAGTGTTCTCTAATGAAACACTAGTGTGCCTTTGAGAAAGTTAAACAATGAACTTCTGGTGTCTCATTATCAGTGAATTACTGTGATAGAGCTACTCAAATGTCCACTACTACTTCACAGACTATTAAAAAGCAGTAATTCAGCCTCCAATATTTCTCCAAAGGATTAAAGAGTGGGGATTGAATTTGAATGAGAAATCTCCCATCCCCCGTGAGACTCAGAGAATATTCACTTACATAGGGAATATGTCCCTTTGTCTGAAAATGTAAACTTTCAACAACAGATACATAATCATTGAAAAGCACAGAATAACATATATATATATATATATATATATATATATATATATACAGTCACCTACACATATGTACAGCACTACACATATACAGTTAGATCTGTAAATATTTGGACACAAAATAAATTCAAGTTACAGTTAAATTATGTGTATGGGTTTAAAAGTGAATAGAGGGGGGGCTACATATTAAAGGAATTACAGTTTTATACAATATTTTTGTTCAACCATTAAATTAGAGCTAAAAGTTTGCACTTCAATTGTATCTTGGTTGTTTCATTTCAAATTCATTGTGGTGATGAACAGAGACAAATTTATGAAAATTGTGTCAGTGCCAAATATTTCCGGACCTAACTGTAGGTACATATTTATAGATACACACATACAGGCACAATACATATTCAGACATATTACAGGCACACATTCACAGACATACAGTCACAGACACTCACTAACATATACATACATAAAGGCATGCACATCTTTAGACACACATATGAGACAATAATTACAAATATACATATACAGGCACACACAAAAATATAAAAATGACACAACTGCAGTGAGAGTGAAAGTTCCATATTTGAAATGAGTGTTTGTCTTACATATGCGTATTTCTAAATGTGTGCATTTGTATTTGTGTTGATGTATGTGTCCACCTTATAGAATTTGTCACAAAACCAAGCAGTGTCCAGCTGTGTTTTGACTGTTAAACTTAAAACCATAGTAGGATATTTACAAGATTCATATGTGACTGGATTATTTACAAAATAAGTAGAAACAATGCAAAAATGTTGTTCATCTTCTAACTGGCTTGACTCTAATTGGCTTAGTTTGTAGGCCAAGGATTCAGACTAGAGCATAGATACCTGCTGCCAAGGGATACATGCTGTGTAGCTAAACTACTGATCTGTCTCTTTTTCCAAATACCCGTTGGTTTTATTTGCTTTTCCTCCACTTGAAATGATTCAAGTCATAGCTGCAGATGTTTGAATCAAGAGCAAAAACAAATGTGAGCAAGGCTGAACTTGATGGACACTTGATGGTGTCTCTTTTCAGCCTATGTAACTATGTAACTAATACAGTGGAAGCAAAATGAAGAAAATGCAAATGTATGAAAAACGACCAGTTACTTCAGACTAACTTGCTCTGTATTGTTAATTACAGTGTACACTGGTGACTGACACTCACTCGAAAAACAGGTGGCACAAAAAAGACAAATTACTAGACTTCCAGCTCCTTGCTGACCCTTCTGCTCCTTCTCATACATTGCCTTTGTGCTCCTTCTGTCCCTTGCTGCTCCTTGCAGACCCTTCCTTCTCCTTGCAGACCCTTCCTGCTCCTTGCTGACCCTTCCTGCTCATTTCTATTCCTTTCTGCTCCTTTTCCTACTTTACCTTTGCGCTCTTTGCTGCCACTTCCAGCACCTTGCTGCCCTTTCTGCTTCTTGCTGCTCCTTTTCCTACTTTACCTTTGTGCTCCTTCTGATTCTTTCTGCTTCTTTACCTTTGTGCTCCTTATGTCCGTTTCTGCTCCTTGCAGACCCTTCCTTCTCCTTGAAGAACCTTCCTTCTCCGTGTTGCCCCTTCCTGATCCTCGCAGACCCTTCCTGATTCTTGCTGCCCTTCCTGCTCCTTGCTGACCCTTCCTGCTAATTTCTGCTCCTTCTCCTACTTTACAGTTGTGCTCCTTCTGCCCCTTCCAGCTCATTGCTGACTCTTTCTGATCCTTGATGTCCCTTTCTGCTCATTTCTGTTCCTTCTCCTACCTTACCTTTGTGCTTCTTCTGTCCCTTCCTGCTCCTTGTTGCCCTTCCCAGCTCCTTGCTGACCATTTCTGCTACTTCTACTTTACCTTTGTGCTGATTTACCTTCCAGCTCTTTGCTGACCCTTCCTGCTCCTTGCAGACCCTTCCTGCACCTTGCAGACCCGTCCTGCTTCTTGCTGCCCCTTCCTGCTCATTTCTGTTCCTTCATGCTCCTTCTCCTACTTTACCTTTCTGCACCTTGCTGTCCCTTCCAGCTCCTTGCTGCCCCTTTCTTCTACTTGCTGACCCTTCTTGTAGGCTGTCTCCCCCATCCCTCACTTACCTGATCTATAGGCTGTCTACCCCCATCCCTCACTTACCTGATCTGTAGGTGGATCCCCCCATCTCTAACTTACCTGATCTGTAGGTGAATCACCCCATCTCTCACTTACCTGATCTGTAGGCTGCACACCCCCATCCCTCACTTACCTGATCTATAGGCTGCAACCCCATCTCTTACTTACCTGATCTGTAGGCTGCACAGCCCCATACCTCACTTACCTGATCTATAGGCTGCCACCCCATCTCTTACTTACCTGATCTATAGACTGTGTCCCTCCCCCTGCGGACACCCATGTTCCATACACAGTAAGTACTATTTTGCATGGTTTTACTACTTAACCAAGGAGGACTCCAGTGACTCCTGGCACCATAACCACTACTGCAAGCTGTAGTTATTCTAGTGCTTCAAGTATTACTTTAAGCTAGGGATGGTGCCAGTGAACTCTAGGCAACTTAGCATCTATCATTCTTTTAAATTTACACAATCACATGACCAGACATAGTCCTATGTTGTGATAATGTGACAAGGCATATAAACTGTATAATAACATAAACAAACACCTGGATTATTTATGAAATTCTGTGAGAAGCCTGTGAAGGCCATTCCAATGCTAATCCAGACTAGTGCAACATAAGAAATACACAAAATGTTTTAAAATATGCAATGATCCAAGGGAATTTGGTGCTTACAGGGCTGTGCAGGCCATCTTGCAAAACTACAGCCCCTAAAATCCACAATCCACAACATCTTAAATAATGAACGGATAAAATATTTACCTGCATCAATCTGAAATGGTACAGTTCCTAAAATTCTGTAGGTACTTCCAACTCCACTCGCTGCAGATATAACTTCATTTGAACCTTTATTTTCAAAAAGGGAAACTGGATTCACAGTGAAGGTAAGGAGGAATGATGTCTGGCATAGTGCTGATGGAAGATAAAAAACAAGTACATAAACATTTTTCTAATAGGATATTGTAAATCAGAAAGGTGAGACCAGATAAAAAGGAACAAGTCAATGAAATATACAATAACATTTCAACAACTACTAAGAATGTTTTTTACCGTGTTGGGTTAATGGGTAAGTATATAGGTTCTGATCTTGAGAAAGACCTTATAGAGGTCGAAATCCATTGAACATTTTTTTGCACAATAAATTAAGTTTACATTTCTAAATCCAGGTATGCACCTTTATGATTTTCTTTATATATATATATATATATATATATATATATATATATATATATTTTTTTTTTTTTTCCCTTAATATATATATATATAGAAACATAGACTTTTTAACATAGAGTAAGTGTAAAAAATAGACTAAATAAAGGAAAATAGAGGAAATAAATGAAGAAGCTATATTTTAGCAGCAATAGTGCTGATTGGTTCAAATTTAAAAGAAATATAGGGAGGGGGATTTTAAGACCATTTTTTAAAGTCTGTAATGCACTATTGACTTTAACTTTGATTTAAGTTGTTTGAATTAGAAATTCCATTCAGGTTTTTACTTCTATATTTACATCTACAAAAAATCCTGTAGACTTTAATGGTGACTTCTGTAGATAAATCATTTGAAAAGTATTTTTTTCTAACATAATGGAATCATTTCATATTCTGATTCAAACAAATTAAATCAAGATCTTAGGGAGATATGTACTCTAACAGTTCGATTCCAACCTTGTTTTACAGCTTTACTGGATGAACGCCAGTGATGTCTGCTCACAAAGTAGTAATGACTAGACTTGGAGATTTGAAACTGCAATCCAAATTTGAGCAAAGTGTGTATTCATCCAAAATTTAAATTTCCAAGCAGTCACGGGGGAACTGATTTGCGCAAGTTCGAACATGGTCATCTTCATACCTGGCACCAGATAAAATCTTGATGACATGGAGAAGATACTGTTTTTTTTTGGTGGGGACAAATAAGTAGCTTAGTTTGCAATGATAGGCAAGAGGTCTGCCCAATCATGTAGGCTGTGACTTCTGTCCAATCAAGAAGTGGAAAACAAAAGAGGATTGATAGCTAGCCGACACCAATTAAATGCTTTGAATCTGATCAAACGATTTTATTCATAGATCAAGTAGTGACTGACCAATAGAAAAAAAAAGGTGCATGTACTTCCAAGCAGGATTCATCCAAATACATTGACTACAGATATTGAGGAAGACAGACCAAGGGCTGATCCTGGGCAAGTTCACAGGGTGTACTGCGCCCTGGTGCCAAGTGGTGCCACAAGGAGAAGGCCGATGGCCATTCACAGGGGGCCCAAGAGATGGCCAGCAGGGCCCAGAGCAGTGATTATTTAGTAAGGCAGAGTAGGCACCTGCTTTCCCCACACTGCAGATGCCTGCTCTGCTTAAATTTACTGTGCCGGGGGGTGAGGAAGCAGAAGGCCAGCAGTGGTGGGGAAGCACTGTGTACACTATGCATCGTCTGTTCTCTCTGCTACTTTGTACAATCTCTGTTGTAATGCCGGGTGCCAGAATATGACATTGTGATGGACCGCCTGGCACACCGACTGGGTGCCTCCGCCAATTGCTGCTTCCTAGCTGTCACCGAGTATAATCAGCACCACACCGGACACCATATTCACTGTAGCCCCTTAGCTGCCGCAGCTTGGCTGGGTTCTCGCCGCCCCTTCTCACACTGGACCAAATTCCACAACCCTGGATGTGTAGCTCTTACAAGAGCTTGTGATTATAGCAATCCAAAGAACAATCCCAGGAGCAGGGATTATAGCAAATATAGCCAGGGGCGGACTGACCACTCGGGCACTTCGGTCATGGACCGAGGGCCCGAGGCAGTCAGGGGCCCGGCCGCACAGCCTTGCTCCAGCTGGAGAGATCTGAGATCAGAGATCTCTCCAACTGGAACGAAAAAATTAAATAAAATAAAACTATTTAATTGATAGGTTGTGGGGCCCCTGATGCAGCCGGGGCCCCACAACCTACCGCTCTTTAAATCCACCCCCCTCCCTCCTCCCATGAGACCTGGCAGCTTCACCTCCTCTCCCTCTCTGCCAGGTCTCCTTCTCCCTGTCCGCGCGGTGCTCTGTGTGATGGGAGAGGCGGGGACAGGAAGTGACATCACTTCCTGTTTACTCCTCTCACACAGAGCCCAGCGAAGGAGCTGCAGCCAGGGAGAGACCAGAGGAAGCAGAGAGAAAGGTAGGCTTTAGTCACCCCTCCCCCCCTCACTGTCACCAGTCACCCCCCTCACTGTCACTAGTCACCCCCCCTGTCACTAGTCACCCCCCCTGTCACTAGTCACCCCCCTCACTGTCACTAGTCACCCCCCCTCACTGTCACTAGTCACCCCCCCACTGTCACTAGTCACTAGTCACACTCCTGTCCTACCACTGTCACTAGTCACCCCTCCTGTCACTAGTCACACTGTCACTGTCACCCCTCACTGTCACCCCCCCCACTGTCACTAGTCACTCCCACTGTCACTAGTCACCCCCAGTCACTAGTCACCCCCTCACTGTCACTAGTCACCTCCCTCACTGTCACTAGTCACCTCCCTCACTGTCACTAATCACTGTCACCACTTGTGTCACTAGTCACCCCATTGTCACTAGTCACCCCTGTCACTAATCACCCCTCACTGTCACTAGTCACCTCCCTGTCACTAGTCACCCCCTGTCACTAGTCACCCCCCTCACTGTCACTAATCACCCCCCTCACTGTCACTAGTCACCCCCCTCACTGTCACTAGTCACCTCCCCTTACTGTCACTAGTCACCTCCCCACTGTCACTAGTCACCTCCCCACTGTCACTAGTCACCCCCCTCACTGTCACTAATCACCCCCCTCACTGTCACCAGTCATTCCTTCACTATGTCACCAGTCATCCCTTCCTTCCCTCACTCTGTCACCAGTCACCCCTTCCTTCCTTCACAGTGACAGAGTTAGGGAGGGAGTGACTAGTGACAGAGAGAGGGATGGGGTGACTAGTGACAGAGTGAGGAAGGGGGTGACTAGGGACAGAGGGGGTGATTAGTGACAGAGTGAGTGAGGGGGTGACTAGTGACAGAGTGAGTGAGGGGGTGACTAGTGACAGAGTGAGGGAGGGGGTGACACAGTGACAGAGTTAGGGAGGGAGTGACTAGTGACAGAGAGAGGGATGGGGTGACTAGTGACAGTCACCCCCTCCCTCCCTCTGTCACTAGTCACTCCCTCCCTCTGTCACCAGTCATCCCCTCACTCTGTCACTAGTCACCTCTTCCCTCCCTCACTTTGCCACTAGTCATCTCTTCCCTCCCTCCCCCACTCTGCCACTAGTCACCCATTTCCTAACTCTGTCACTGGTCACCCACTCACTCACTCTGTCACCAGTCACCCCCTCACTCTGTCACCAGTCACCCCCACTCACTGTGTCTCCCCCTCACTCTGCCACCACTCAACCCCTCCTTCCCTCACTCTGCCACCAGGTACCCCCTCACTCTTCCACCTGTCACCTTCTCCCTCATACACTCTGTCACCTGTCACATATGCATTCACACAGACACTATATACAAAAAAGCACATGTAGTCATCCAGACATGCACAAGTGCATTCACACAGACTCAAATACAAACATGCATTGATACACAGGTCTTCACAATATACACATCCAAAGGAATGCTGTATTATGAGTTATATTTAACATTTATTTAATGCACGTATATTTGGCCTTCAAAGGGCCTGGGATCTAATTTTGCCCGGGGGCCCCAAAGGCTCTCAGTCCGCCCCTGAATATAGCGGTTCCCTATGATCACGAGAGGAGGCTCTGTGTTGAGGGTAAGCAGGGACTCATTTATTGGTAGCCACAACTGGACTTATATGCAAGTCCTAATGCAAGGGGCACTCCCCCCTGGACCTGAGAATAAACCACAGTAGAAACAAATAAACAATTACATTGGCTCTCAGATCCAGGACACTCCCATACATAATCAGATAATCCCTCCTCTGTGCCGGTTTGATCAGGCACTGTACTAAACTATTCCAAATATTTCCAAGCACAAAAAAAACATTATTTTTCCCAAACATCCAAAAAGTACCTTAAAAATACATAAAACCCCACAAATGTTGCATCCCATGATAGTCCTGATCTGGGTGACCAACATATCCAAAAATCAACCAGATCAATTCAGGGGTTCAGGAATTTCCTGGAAGTCATTTATTTGACCGACTGCACACATGGTCCCATGCCCAAAACAGTTCCAGAGAATCAGGGCTTGCGGTCGGTCTAGTTCGGTAGTTTAAAAACAAACTACCGAACATAGCCAATGTTCTTACCCTGGAGCTTGTTCCCCTCATCCAGACAAACGATTCCACCGAATAGTGCCCTTTTAAATTCTATAGAACCGAACCCTGGCGATGATGGAAGTCCAGCAGTGTTCGGAAGTTTCTGTGTCCGATTTTAGTTCCATGAGATTTATGCCCAAACACTGCTGCCTGCATTCATGCGAAGAAGATGGTTGTCCATAGGAATTGTGGCCGTCCAGAAGAACAATTAGAACACTGCAGTGAGAACTGCTCCAAGGTGTTTATAGGGGTTAACAAGCTCCCGGGTGGTCCCTGGTTTGAGTGGTTGTTCGGTATTCGAATGGAATAAAATAAAACGAAAGGGGAATACAATCTACCGATCAAACAGGCAAAGGGGACAGAAAGCTTTTTAATCCAGGGACAGGGAATCTGTCACAGACATAAATTCAGTGCCTGGATCAATAAACAGCACATGCGAGGGAGCAGTGAAGAGCAGGAAAGAAGAAGATCCATACTGGAACTCAGGGAGAGGACCCACCCTAGCTCTCCCAAAGGTAGGGAGGCTGGATGGGCCTCAAAAAATAAATCAACAAAAAAGATTTTGATTTGTGAGTGTGTGTGCGCAAGAGTGTGTAAATGTGAGTGTGTCTGTCAATGTGTGTGTCTCTCTCAGTGAGTTGTCTGAGTGCATCTGTCAGTGTGTGTGTGTCTGTCAGTGAGTGTGTTTCAAAAAAGTGAGATTGTGTGCCTGTCATTGAGAGTGTGTGTCTCTCAGTGGGAGTGGGAGACTGTCAGTGAGTGTGTTTAAAATCAGTGTCTTTGTGTGTCTGTCAGTGAGAGTGTGTGGCTGTCAGTGAGTGTGTCTGATAACAAAAAGTGATGAGGTTTATAGAGAGGTGGTGGAAATATGAATACATTCAAATCATTAATAAGACAAGAGCCACATTTGGGGGTGACACTGCTAAAAGTTGGTGCAATTTAATTACTCAATGACAAATTCTTAATTATCATATGCTACACCCACCAATCTGATTGGAGAATATTAAATCAATAGTTATGTGTTACCTGAGGTAAGGAAACAAATGTAATGTAGAGGCACACCACTATTTTGAAAAATTACTCTCTATTTCTCTCTTGAATGACTCTACGAAATCATCACTCTCTTAAACTAAATTTATTTCACCTATTACACCTTACTATTCTTATTCAATACCTTACTAACAATCTGAACTTTACAGCAAGTCATCGGGCCATTTTCCAATTAACTTTTCAAATTAACAATTAAATTGAATTGACTATCCTTTGAGAATGGAAGGAAAAGCAGCAATTAAGTGGTAATTATAAATGATATTATGTTTATATTTTGTGTAGGTATGAAACGTATCTGAATCAACATTTCAACTAATTTAACCCTTTTGGGGAAAATAGTTTCTGTGCATTTAAAATATATGTCTGCAGCTCAGATTTAAAATATACAATAATTCGTAAGGTATAAAACTTCATACATTGATCAAAACCTATTATCTCATAAATATATGTAGATTTCCTTAGTGTAGATATAGAAGTTACTTAAAATTTTCCAAGTAATTATTTTGTATACGTGTGATGTTTATTTTATTGGTTTGGGAAGTACTCCATTTATGCATGTTAAGGTTAATGCAGACCCTAGTTTTATATATATATATATATATATATATATATATATATATATATATACATATATATATATATTTGGGAGTCTAGGCCAACTCCTTGATTTTGCACTCCCCCCTGTCAGAAGTGCCTCATTCCAGGGCTTTATTTAACCTTGTACTGCAGAGAGCCTCAGATGGAATTTTCCTCAAGTAAGTGGGTTCATCTCATAAGAGCGAACATTAGGTTGTTAGAATAGGAACTGCCAAACATGAGGTATATTGATGTTGTGGCAGGCTTATGCAATGTATGATCATATACTGTAACTAAATCCCCATAGTCTTTGCCTAGGTTAAATGTTTTAAAGAAAAACAAATTTAAAAAAAAAATGAATCAAATCTGTGAGCTTTGAAGCTGCTGTTTAGTGGATGAGTGCTCTGGATTATGTCTATTGTACAAATTGGCCCCAGCAGCAGAAAATAAAAAATTATAAATAAATTTAAAATAATCGGTCAAAAAATACAAAATAGAGCATAAAATAAGAGTTAAAAAATAAAATAGACAATAATAGGAAATAAGAAATGCAATTAAAAACAATAATAAAATAAATAAAAATTAAATAAAAATAAAATATAAAAATATAAAATAAAATAAAACAAAAACATATAAATAATAAAACTTTTTTTAAAAAAGTAAAATAAATCACAGGAAATTAAACAAATTGAACTCTGCATTTTCAGATTATAAACACTACTCATCCAACTTATACTTAGCATCTTTTTTATATCTCCTCCTCTCCAAGATTTTGACACTTTGGATGACCAATTACTATTAAACCTTTAGGGTTATTATTGTGTACATTAAAATGCTTTAACAAGGAATGAATTTGGAAACCTTTAATTATATTTTGACAGTGTTTGGCTGTACGGGTTTTTAATAGATACCTACCTACAAATTGAAGCCCACAAGGGAATTCTAGTAAGTAAACTGTGGTTTTCATGTTACATGTGATGAAGTCTTTCATTTTATATTGGGCAGACTACATGGGCTGAATGAATCTTATCTGTCGTCACATTCTATGTTTCTATATATTTTTTTGTTTTATTAGAAGTAAACTGGGAGATGTTTTGTAGTGGGCTCAATAGACATACAAACTGTATTTTTCTTGCATTTAAAAAAACGATGTTGTGTTAAATAGGGTATTTATTCGAGTATAGTATTTTTTGTATAATTTTTCGTAAGGTACGTTTTCAGTTTAAGAGCCCTTCAAAAAATAATATTAAGTTTAACAGGAATAATATTTTTTCAATAGATCATTAGTATGAGCCAATGTTTAATTATTATTATTATTTCTTTTTTTTTACATAAAACATGATTGGGAAAGTTGGAGCATTTGTTGTGTCTTTAGTTTTAAAAGTTATGAGTTTTTTCTGTCTTGTTTTCTTCCATGATACTATCAATATTGTTTTCATGATCATTTATTATCTAAATTCGTTTTTTTTTTTTTTAAATAATGGCTTGGTTATTAAAATCATTGGCTAGGGGGCACACTCATACAGTGGCAAAGCTGGAACTAGAAGTCTAAAGCCTTAAGAAGCAGCAGAAATTATATGAGCAAATATTTCACGGGCTTGAAGACATGAGATGCCGTAATAATATCAAGATCTGAGGGATAGTGGAAGAGATCCCCTCTGCAGAACTTCTGCACCTCCTGTGTAGGCAAGTAGGGGCACTGCTGGCAGCTAAACAGGCAAAGAACATCACTTTGGAGGTGTGTTCAGGGTCCCAAAACCTCAGAAGGCACCTGAGTCTGCACCCAGAGATGTCATGGTGAAATTCTATACTGGTAAATACAAGTCAGCTGTACTGGCGACTCTCAAAGGGACATCTCCATACACATTCGAATCCATGATGGAGACCATGGGATTACCAGAGGACTCACTGAGGCTCTACAACTACGACACACAACTGGAACCCTGCGACAGCCATCTAATTTATACCACGGAGTGGCTCCGTGAATGACTATGCATCGGCCACCACCTGATGTCTTATGCTGAACTATAGGCCTACTTCAGGAACTCTCCTATATTATAAGTTGCACTGCTTTTACTTTAGGTTGATTTTATGTTTCTTAGTGACGTTATGTTGGCATGACCCGCTACAGGCAGCTTTGGCTACCCAGAAGATTGTTCTCCCCTTCAGCTCTATCCCCTACATTAGGTAAGCAAGGTGTCTAACCGAGCCCTAGAGGTGTAAAGATTATAGAGGATAGCAGCCCTTTTCTATAAACCAATATCCATACAGGTAACTATCATCAGAGAGCATTACTGCTAAAACCGCTTTGACCACTTATTTTTCTTTTCTTATTTTCTGATCCTGTGTTGGCTATATTTATTACTATATTGACAGCCTGAATGTCTTAGCGAGCACCCTGAAACACACCCACAGTTTAATGCTTAGATAAAGCATGCTTACAGTCTCACTATCTAGCATGTTACACAGCATATTATCTAGCATGTTACAAATCATGTTACACAGGGCTCTTCTTTCTTTCACACAATGTATTCCCACAAATGCAGTCAGATGCCAAGCCTAACACCTCCCCAGAGGTCCTCTGTTGACTTCTACTAATGTATACTATTTTAGTAAAATAAAATTGTGAAGTCTCCTTGAAAGCACACTTTTTTCTATAATATGTAATACTTATGCTTCTGTTGTGGCAAGGCAAGCTTGTATTGTTATATTTGCACAACTAAAATAAAGAATTTTAAAAATAAAAATCATTGGTTAGGGAACAATTTCTACTAATATGTACAAATTGAGTTTAGTTCTGGTGGTTAGTATGCATATATATATATATATATATATATATATATATAAATCTCCCCATCATGAATAACATTTCATAGGTGTAAAACATAGATTTGTTTTTTTATTATATTTAGAGGTTAAGGTAAATGTTTTAAAAAGGATTCAAGCAATTCCACGGGAACATTCCAAATAAAAAAATAGATCACTGATCTAGTGGAAGTAGTAAACCAGGTTCTGTCTAAAGGCATGTTAACCCCAAGTGGCAGTAGACTCCCTTTCTGCCATAAAGATGTTGGATTAGCTTAGTGTGAACCTGATCCCCTTCACCCTTTTTTGTTTCTAAAGGTAAAAGTAATCCAGGAAAAAAGTAATAAGTGAAAATTATATTAATAGCTTCCTTGATATGTTATAAAATATATACTAATAAGGTCAGAATTTGGACATATCCATTTTGAAGTAAAGTAACTTGAACATGCTGATTACAAAGCTGCTCTGCAGTCTCACCAGAAAGTTATTGTTTGCATTAATATATACATATATATATATTATTAAAGCTCACTTAAATCTCCGTGGATTACATATTATCCTATTTTATTTTGCAAGGTGTATAAAATGTAACTAATATAACTACTGTAACTAATGCAAACAAATCATCAAAAAAAATTACATTCAAACATAACCTAGAGACTTAAATTGAACACTGTTATTCGTGTTTCTAAGTTTAGAATTGTGAAAAACAAATAGAACTGTAATGATCTCTTGCCAATAGCCACTTCTGTCCTAAAACTGTAAGATTTGATGTAATTTCCATTAACAAGACATTGGTTTTTTTGGTACCATTATAGGGTTGTAAATCAGCTGCCTAAGATCCATGCACCCACTGGACAGTAGTGAGGAGATTCCATACCACCTGTAAAAGTTAAGATAAAAAAGGAATGCTAGGACCTTACAAAATATAAAATCCATGTATAAAATGGATGGTGGGTTTAAAGCTATCCCTTTTACACTAATATTCCTTTCTGTGAGCCTTGTATTAGAGTCCAGTCCTTTTTACCTGACATTTTGATACATCCAGACTGGCACAAAATATTTTTTTTCTATCCAACATGATTGATCAGTTTTTGAATCACACATCATTTTGGCCCTAATAATACAATACAATTATGACACTGAGAAAACCAGGTTGAAATAAAAATAGTTAATGTCAATGCCTTCCTCAGCTTAAATATGTTTCTTTGCCCACCCTTCACAAAGGCCAAATTTCTTCCATGTATGCCTTTGTCTACAACACTTTTCAAATGGCATGAGTCAAAAAGAAAAAAGTCTACAAAACATTAAGGAGACCCACTTCACAAAACTGTATTTTCTTTAACTCACAAATTTTAAAAGTCCTTAGAGATGACATTGGTAGAATATTTTATTTTTAGAAAGCTAATAAAATGGACTCCCTACTAGCTAGGAGCCTTAAGTCCAAACCTAAAATAAATCAGTGTCATTAGGAAAGTTGGTGGTTACGGCTCCAAACTTGATTAGAGTTATTTTCATCAATTGCTTTAGTTCTTTGTATAATCACTTTTCTGAACAGTCCTCTTCCAGTTCCTCTTATCAAGTGCTGTGCTAATGTTTTTCTTCCTTAATTTGCCTAAATTGAGCCAACCTTCCGTGGCAACTGTGGGAGCCACTATCACAGAAGTTCAGGTGACGCTGGCAATAGCCACTCTTAAAAGTAATAAAACGCCAGTCCAGATATATATTGTGAAATGTATGATAAGATGTTCCATTATATATATCCCCTCACTTCACAAAACCATTCAATTGTCTCAGGCTCCTGATTGTCTTCAGAGATGACTTGGTTTTTGGATGTGGTATTATTAACTAAAGAGGGGTGGAATGCTACTAGTGTTGAAAACTATAAGTCTATTTCAATTATTAACTCAGATGTTAAAGTTTTAGCAAACCTGTTAGCAGCTAGGCTTAACCCCTTTCTTAAGGATCTTGTTCATCCTAATCAGGTAGGGTTAATCCGGGATTGACACTGGAAAAGCTGTTGCCCTTATATGGTTGACCAGGCTGCCTTTTCTGGTCTGATCTCTAGATGCAGAGAAGGTGTTTGAGAGAGTAAAATCCAAATAAATTGGAAAGATTCATTTGATTCAAGTTAACATCTTACCTAGGTTATTTGTATTTCATGCTCTCCTTATTGCGGTCATTAAACATGACTCGGAGATGGATTGCAATCTAGTATTGACTTCTTTATTTTGAATAATAAGAAGCAAAGAACTGCTGTAAACTGCTTTATCAACCTAAACTGAGGGGAGAATTGGTCTGCCCAATTTATTTGTATTTCTTTACTGTGCAATTTGCACTGATAGGGGCTTAGCACACTTCCCAGGGGGAGAGCCGATAGGTAAATTTAGTCCTCTCTTATAAGTTTGTTCTACTTTGAACTGATTGTCTGTAATTCTTAATTCTTTAAATATTTCACCACAAATGTTCCATTTCAGCAATACCTTCTCCCATGTCTTTGCTTCTACAGTATAGTGCTTTTCCCCATGGGATGATTGCCTATAACTTTCTAATAAAGAGGAGATTACAATTCTGAGATGTAAGCACCTTTGAAATGTAAATTAGATCATAGGTTTCCAAGAGATAAGTCAGTTTGCTCCAAAGACTTGTTGTGATACCTCCAAATACGGGACTTTGCCATTACAATAAGCTTGTCTCAAGTGGCTACAAGGGAGCTTAACTTCTTTGAATGTGGTGAGGGCTCCAGTCAGAAACGTTTTATCTCAGCAATTTATACTTCTATTTGTTTGAATTCTAAGGAGCTGCTCAAACTCTAATACTCTAGAGTTATTTTAAAAAATATATATATATATATATATTAATTTTTGCTTCCATGTTACACTACTCCGATTAAACTATTTTAGATAGCTACTCTAACAAGTGATTTATGTTTGACTTTCAAATGCTTTGGTGCTGCCCTGAGGTGGTCAATTATTTGAAAAAGGTGAGACACCTATTACAGAAGATCATACAATGACATTTTGATATTGACACCCTGGTCTGTTTTATTATTCAGTTGAGAATGTCCTTTGACACTCACAAACATTATATGATAAATTCACTCTTGATGATGAAGAACAATAACAGACCATTGGCTCAAACATCTGCTTCCCCTCCAAAAAGAAACCCATGCCAATATTGAGGAATACTATCTCATGGACCAAATTATGGCTTCTGTTGGTAACACTATGACCTCCCATCATAAGACATTATCTTCTGGCTAGATAATGTGAATATGTCCAAGGTGAATGTTTTGTAGTAATGAGAGTGTGGTGGAAGCTCTTGTGTCACAGACTTTTAGACTTGAAGGCCAGCCTCCTGCCTGCAGACTATGGGACTAGTCCCAAGAGCTCCTCAAAGGGGCTCCTGTTACTGTGAGAAAAGCTGTTGTTCTTGTTCTTAAGCCCTTTTTCAAGAACGAAATATGCCTGTGTGAATTCATCAGTTTGAATTTCGTCTGAATTCATCTTTTTTTTTTTTTTTTTCTTTATTCCTTTATTCGAAATAGCGTGTTTAAAGAACGCATTTAGAATGTATGGTCTACCAACTCGTAAAAAAAGGCTCGGAATCTGTGAACAAATGAGTGCAGTTATGCAATTTACTAACAATTATCTCCCTGATTAGTAATTTGGTACTAGTACATAATGGAAACAAAAAGTCATAATTATTTAACATGGAGGTTTTTTTTTTTTTCAATTCTTTATTTTTGAAAGTGCATTGGTAGGTACATTTGTCAAGGTTGTCACATAATATTACAGTAGTAGGCAAATGAAGACAATTCTGGTGACATGTTCGTTATGCATTGCACTTTGTTTTTGTTTGAGTGAGAGATTCACGATTTAACCAAAAAGATTTAACAAAAGAAAAAACAGGCATATCAAAGTGATGCCAAGACAGGCAGTGCTGAATAAGCCGGAGCATGTAGTAACTATGTGCTATATCATGTCATGGTGTGCATGTAAATATATCAAGTGGGCTCGTCATGTCCCAACAGCTTTGACAAGCATGATACCAAACAGATATTAACAATTGGTCAGCATGTGGAAGGTACAACACATTTTCCTATTGCAACATTTCAGGTTGTGAGCGTATGGTCGATGTAAAAAGGTTTATGCTTATGTTAGACTAGGTGGAAATTAACATTTCTAAATGAGTAAGAGTAAGTGCTTGCCATCCATATCAAAAGGGCACTGTTTGTGTATGTATAGGCTAAGAGCCTTTATGTAATGTTGTCTGAGAGGTTGTACCTCGCTTAAGGTATTTAAGTGGATTTGTTAATCGGCATCTGCTTGATCTTGTTGCTTAGGTACGTGTTGTAAGTGTGGGTGCCTATGCAGTTGTGTTAAACATTTAAAACGAGTCAGCATCAATAAAACAGAAAAAATTATGAACCCAGGTAACGTGAGGCGAACCATTCCTGCCCATGTCACCAAGCAATACAATGGAACTTAGCTACATCCGCATGTAGGCAGTTTTTGTGGGTGAAGGCATATGCAACGAGTCATGTCTAGCTAGGTTTTAAAGACAGGTTCAATCTAGGTACAGAAAACAAATTATGATATAGCATTAGAGGATCAGCATTAAATACAAGTTGCAAATGTCCCTGTGAGGCCATTATCTGTGGTGAGAAAAAAAAAAAAAAAAATATTAAAAAAAAAAAATAAAAAAATTTGAGGTCTCCCATCGTCCATGTGCGGCTGGTTTTAAAATCGCCGTTCTCCGTTTATGTAGTTACCGCTACGTATGGGTCGGGTGTTAGTCCCTGGGGTATGAATGGGACTGTTCTCGTCGGGTCCCAGGAGTGCTGTGGTGAGTTGATGCCTTGTTGGGCTACCTGGTTGAGTGAGTCCGGAGGTAGGCCCAAGGCCTGCAGTAGTTGCGCTGCGTCGGCTGGGTCCTGTAGCTTGTGGGATTCCGTTCCCTGCTGTACAACGAGCGTATGGGAAGGCCGCCAGTTGTATTGAAGGTCATGACTTCGGAGTAGTGCGGTGAGTGGCTGGAAGGAGCGTCGCCATGCTAGGGTCTCGTTCGAGAGGTCAGTGAAGAAGTTTAGTGTCATGTTGTTGAATTGGAGGGGTGTCTTCCCCCTAATGGCTTTAAGGATTGTCGTTTTGTCCTGGGTGTTGCGAAAGGTAATAATTAAGTCCCTGGTGGCCGTGGTCGGCGCTCTAGGTGGCTTGGGGATCCTGAAGATGCGTTCAGGGCTAATGCTATGGACGTGTGAGGGCGCCAGTATGTCGGCGAGCAATTGCTTGACTAGCTGCGGGAGCTCTGCATCGGGTGTTGCTTCCGAGACCCCACGTACCTTCAGGTTGGTTCTCCGCCTAGCGTCCTCGTATTCCGCGAGGCGGAGTTCGTGTCTGCGCTGTTTTGTTTGCAGGTCACTTACAGCCCGCTGAAGTTCCCCAATAGCCTTGGTGTTGGTTGTGGATGTCTTTTCGAGGGCACCCATGCGGGTCGTCAGGCCCTTCAGGTCTCCTCGCACCGCTGTGATGTCCTTTTGCAGTGTTGTTTGGAGGTCATTGAGTAGTTGTTTTAAGACCGCTGTTGTTACCGGAGCTGAGTCCGGGTTGGGTTTGTGCTGCTGTGGGGGTTGTCCCGCTGCAAGCATTGGTAGGTACTCCTCTCCAGATTCTTCTTCAGAGAAGTCTGAGCAGCCTCCGTGGAGCGCCGCCATATTGGATCCGCTTGGGCCTCGTGCCTGTTTCCACATATCCCCTATAGTAAGCCCCGAGGACGGCTTGTCCGTGATTGTTTTTCTATTTTTCCGTCCCATTTTGCTGGGGACGCGCAGGGAGCCCCGGCTTTCGTTAGGGGGTCCGTTGAGCAGATGTTTTCCCCCGGTTTTCCCCTTCTAGCCCCGTTTGATGGCTTCTTGTAGCCGGCTTGTTGGTGCTGGGTATGTCAGGAGGGGGACCGGGATGACCCCCGCCGGTCCAGAGGGGGGGGGGGACAGCTTGGTGCTATGTGCACTCCGCCGGGAATAGGGCTCAGAGAGCGGCCGCCTCTCCTCTGCCCACGCTTGTGTAGGCCGCAAGCCTGAGCGGCAGCGTTTCAGTGCCAAAACGGTTGGATCTTGGTATCACTGGATGCACCGTCGTTCCCTTATCTGGGAAGTCGTCGGTGGCTGGTCGGTTTGGCGAGTGGCCCCGGTAATCCGCCGTTTATCGATCCCAGTCTGTGGAGCTCAGGCGATGCACGTCTGATCAGCTCTGCATCCAGGCTCCACCCCCCTGAATTCATCTTTTTGAGTTTGTCGAAATGCAATTCACTATAAAATTTAGAATTTTGGTCCGAATGTAAAGCGCCATTCAAGTTTTGGAAATGTTATATTCCAAAAACGGTACGCATTAGAGTTAAGTAAATTCAGTAAACAGAGTAACCATTTAAGCAATAACATTAACATATGTTATCATCATCACCACCATTAGTTTTTGTACATGTATTCAAACCTAACACAAAACATTAGGTAATCAACAAGTAATTTGTAGTAAATAATATAAAAGCAAAACAAGACAAGATTTATTTTCCTTTCTACGCATTTTTAACTATGTGTACTATAACATACAAATATTTTATAGAAACATTTGTGTTGCATTTTAGTTTGTTTTTGGAATTATTAGAATACAGTAATTTCTGTAAATCTGCATGTAGTAAAAGTACTAAAAATGCATGGAATTTAGGACATTAGTCAATATGAGAAAAAAAGCAAACATCCTGCTGCTTCTTTTCATTTTTAATTGAACTTAATGAGGAATAAAAGTAAAAATATCTAAGGATGTATTTAGCCAACACAAAGTTTGGGCTGAGAAACAAGTAGAGGAAAATTAAATTATGTTCTATGGCCAAATAGAGTTACCTAAACACAATTTTCAAACTGTTCTTATAAAAACATTATAGTAATTGGTTTAACTGTATAAAGTTATAAAGCAAGAATTAATATTCTGCAAGTTTATTATATAAAACATCTAAACATGTTGAGTTCCCAACATTTATAAACAAGAATTAATATATTCTGCAACTTTATTATATAAAACATCTAAACATGTTGAGTTCCCAACATTTATAAAGCAATAATTAATCTTTTCTGCAACTTTATTATATAAACATCTAAACATGTTGAGTACCCAGAGAACTCAGAACAATGTGGAAAAAGGGCAACTACTGAATATTTTGCAAACAATGTATTTATATACATCAATTATGTCATTATAATATGTGTGTTTTATTCAATTATTATTCCAAAGATATTATTTATGCATTAGTGCTATAATTCATGGACCATTAGCTATATATATATATATATATAAGCAGACTCACATACCTGAGAAAATAAAAATGGTAGTGGCTATCTTTCCTGTAGAAGCCATATTATTGCCGGGTTTAGACAGAGTAACAGTTTATTTAGCCAGCTTAGGCTATCTTGATTCTCTGCAGATGAAGTGTGGCACACTGCTTCTTTATCAAACTAATCAAAGGTAAACATATACGTGTATTATGGAAAGTGCCCAAAAACAATATGTGCATGCTTGGCTCATTTGTGTTTACTCGGTATGTTGCTATGTGTCTTTATAATACTTTATAGTACAGTTACTGTAGACTGGGTGAGGTCATAGTGTCCGCTTGATGTTAAGGGGAAGTAATTTTAAAATAAAAAGAACAAAGGAAATGTCCATATTATGACTATGCATCTCATGAATGAATTAGTACAAACAATTGATGCATACAATGCACTTTCTAAAAGCAATGTTTCTGTGCTGCTTCATCTCTAAATAGGTTCCAGTGCAGCTAAAGAATTGCAAATTTCAACTTTAACCCCTTGTGTGACATGTCATGATTCCCTTTTATTCCAGAAGTTTTGTCCTTAAGGGGTTAAACTTACATGTTCACAGCTTTAGAGTTGACTGGCATGTAATAACAAATGAGCCAGTAAATGAAGTATCAAATACATTTCTCACCTGGGCTGCCAAAAGATTTAGTCACACTGCTTGCTTCAGACAGTGCCACAATACATATAGATCACTAGTTGCACACATTTCTACATGGTAGGTGTAGCACCCAAAATTTAATGAAGAGAAAGAAATGCAAAATATAGAATTTTTGGCAAAGCTACCTTTATCAAAATGTAATGTGCCTTTATCAAAATACAATGACACTTATCCCAATTTATAAGCCCATCACCCACCACTGGACTGAAGACTGGCTGGACTGAAAGTAAATAGCAGCACTGGCAAAAACAATTATACCAGTCTTATAATGCCCTTAAAATTGAAATGTATTTCTGCAGCCTGAAGGACTGCACTTATAGGACTTCACATGACATCATAATCCGGTTGAGACAAGGTAAAGCTAGGACAAACATTATTAATGAAAAAGAAAAATAGAAACAATAGAAACATTATTTAAAGTATTCTCTTCTTTATATGCTTTCTCTATGCTGACTGCCAAGTGCAAAATACAAGTCTTAGATTCATGTCAATTACTATTATAAGATAAAGGCATGGATGTTGAGACATGGCTTTCTATATTTCATTTTATTTTTATCACTCCTCACACATGCATATTTGTTAAATAAACTTTGCAGCTCACTTCACCGAGAAGATTTCTACAATCAGGGAAGAGATCTCTCATCTCTCTCCATCCCCTACCAATTTGTCCCCCAACCACACTCCCTCCATTGTCCTGTGCTCATTTGCACCCACTACAGCAGAAGAGGTTTCAGCTCTGCTCCAGTCCTCCCACTCCACCACCAGTAAACTTGAGCTTATTCCCACATATCTCATATGCACTTTGTCTCCTTCTCTTGCTCTGTTTCTTCCACCCTTCAAACGCTTTAATCTGAATTCTGCGCTCTTCACTTTGTTGAAACAGCTGTGACCAAAGTATCCAATGATCTTATCACTGCAAATCCTGTGGCCACTACTCTATCCTAAATCTCCTTGACCTTTCTGCTGCTTTTAAAACTGTTGATCATCTACTACTTCTTCTCATCCTCTCATCTCGATCTATGAGATACTGCTCTCTCTTGGTGCTCTTCCTACCCCTCCCAGCGCTCTTTCAGTGTTTCTTTCTCTGGCTCTGCTTCTTCTCCCCAATCCCTCTCTGTTGGTGTTCTCCAAGGGTCTATTCTTGGTCCCCTATTGTTCTCAATCTATACTGCCTCCCTTGGTAAACTCATCAGCTCCTTCCATTATCATTTTTATGCAGATGACACGCAAATTTACCTGTCCTCCCCTGATTTCCCACCACCCCTCTTGACTCATGTCTCTGACTGCCTCTCTTCTACTTCCAACTGGATGGCTGCTCTTTTCCTTAAACTTATCCTCTCTAAAACAGAACATCTGGTCATCCCTCCCTCAAGTGTTGCTACTCGCTTGTTTGTTTCCCTCCATCAGCTCTAACTCACAGGCTTGCTGCCTAGGTGTTCTCTTTGACTCCAATCTCTCCTGCAACCTTCATCAATAGCCAAATCCTGCCGCTTCAATCTCAAACACATAGCAGGCATCTGGCCCTATATAACTCCTGATACAGCTAAGGTGCTTGTTCATGTCACTGTCCTCTCTCAACTTGACTACGGTGTGGTCACTTCCAACCTTCCCCCTAACAGTCTATAATTAATGCGGTGGCAATACTCATCTTCCTGTCAGCCCGCACCTTCCATGCCTCTCCCTCTGTCAGTCCCTACATTGGCTTCCAGTAAGATGTAGGGCTCAATTTAAGATCTGGGTACATGCTTACAAATCTCTACACAATGCTGCTCCACCTATCTACCTATCCTCACTAATACATAAATATTTCCCATCTGCTGAAGACCTCTATTCATACTCCTACCTTGGATGCTCACCTTAAAGACATCCCAAGAAAGAGTTGTTGCCACTCTTTAAGCGCTAGTATAATTCCCTGTTGCCAATATCATAATTATGCTCAGCAGGAGACAACATTCTAGAGAAGTATCCACATGGATGTAAAGGGGTATCCTGACTTGAGAGAGAACATCAACCTCCAGTACGAAGGGTTTGCTTGTGTCAGAACGTATCAATATGACATCAGAAGCAAACCTTTGTTTGAGAAATTCAAAAGCTTCTCTATCCTCCTTTAACCATATTGTATTGCTAGCCCCCTTGCGTGTCATATTGGTGATGGGGGCTATCACAGAAGAGAATCATTTGATACATCTTCTGTAATAATTGGCAAGCCCAATAAACCTTTGATTGGCTTTTAGTCCATTGGGCAATGTAGAACAGCCTCTAGTTTATGAGGTTCCATCTGAAAACCAGAGGCAGAAATGTTATACCCCAAAAACTGTACTTCAGTCTGATCAAAGATACATTTTTCCAGTTTACAATAAATTGATTTTTAAGTAAAGTTTGCAATACTTGTTTGACATGTTTGTGGTGAACCTGAAGATCAGGGGAATAAATAAGGACATCATCCAGATAGACTAGGACAAATGAATAAATATAGTCCCTGAGTACATCATTAATAAAGTCCTGGAAAACGGCCGGAGCATTGCACAACCCGAAAGGCATCACAAGGTACTCATAGTGTCAAATGCTGTTTTCCACTCATTATTCTCCTTAATTCTTACCAAATTGTATGCACTCCTGAGGTCAAGCTTAGTAAAGACTTTAGCACCCTGGAGTCTGTCAAACAATTTGGAAATTAGGGGAATGGGATAGGCATTTTTATTGGTGATTTTGTTTAATGCCCTGTAGTCAATGCATGGACGTAATTCACCATCTTTTTAGATACAAAAAAGAATCCTGCATCAGCAGGCGAGGCTGATTTACGTATGCTGTCCTTACTTTGATGTACTCTTCCATTATTCTACTCTCCTGTGGAGATAAGGCATATACTGCTCCTTTGGGTGGCATAGCACCGGGTAGCAGATTTATGGAACAGTTATATGATCTGTGAGGAGGTAGAATATTGGTCTGACTCTTACTGAATACCTCCTTATCCTCCCAGTATTGTCTTGGCACTTCAGAGGCCTGAGGTGTAGTAGTGGGCAATTTAATGATGCCCACTATTTTGGTAATGTGTGTGACGGAACGCTGGCAATCTGACCGAGTACCTCCGCCAAACCTCTCCTAAGGACACAATCTGTCGCTGGGGAGGAAGGACGGCACCTTCAGCTCCCTGTGATACATACTGCAGCTGAGGATCTGGGCCGACCGCCCAGCATCCCTGTAGGGCCGGTAGAGAGACCACAGTCTCATCTCCACCTGCCATCTGTGGGTCTTCCCAGGATCAGTCTGTGAGGTCCCTCAACATTTGCGAGTAAGGACCACTGGCTTCCGCACCCGGTAACTCCGGCTGCTGCTGGGGATCTGGGCCGGCTGCCCAACATCCCATTGGGCCCGGTGGAGAGACCTCTGTCCCATCTCCACCTACCTGTTGTGGTTCCTCACAGGACCAGTCTATGAGGACCCCTACTTTGGCTTCCTCTGGCTGCCTCAAGGGAAGACAGTTAACCTCCTCGGATGCAGACTCTACTCAGGTAAATGAAGAGACTGACAGGAACATTTAGCTGTAACACTCCTTCCGCTAAGCATACTCTCTCTTTCACTAGCCGGAATTCTCGGTCCATCCTTGTGTTTTGCTCAGCTGTGACCTGGTTCCAGATCGCCTGGCATATCTCCATGGGTACATCATCCCCATACTGGGCAACTCGCTGCCTCAGCTCGGCCAGCCAATCATCTTCAGAGCCAGAGCCTTCCATATTTGTCTGCTTCAAGTCGCTGGATACCTCTGCTCCCAGGGGCGCTGCACAAGTGCTAGCTTTGCCCTCAATTTGTAACTCCATGCCATCCTACCGCTGCCACCAAATGTGATGAAACGCTGGCACTGCCACCGAGTACCTCCACCAATCGATGCTCCTAGTGCTTGCCGAGGACTCCAAGCACTCCAACCGATACCATCAGCACTGCAGACCCCACTTCCAGCGATGCAGCTACGCCGGGGGCTTGCTGTTTTTCACCTACCCTGGACCCAAGGCCAGGATCCAACTTCCAGTGGGTAGACCTCTCCTATATCCAGAGAGCAGGAACCAGGAACAAACTCAGGGGAGTATTGTGATATAGCAATCCCCAAGAGTGTAGTTATCCCATACCCCAAGCATGAGCCAAGGCTTCAAGAAAGGGTCTAGTAGTTCTGTTTAATTGGCACCAAAGGGCTTTCTTTTATGGAGGTCTTACACATTAGGCATGTGCATGGGGAAAATATTCGGCTCGGTTCTGCATTCCGAAATTCGGGACTTGGTCAATTCGGGACTTCGGCACTTCGGCAACTTCGGCACTTGAACACTTCGGCACTTCGGAACTTCGGCAACTTCGCATACTTCGGATCTTAGACACTTCGGAACTTCGGCAACTTCAGCACATCGGAACTTCGGCACTTTGGCAACTTCGGAACTTCAGCAACTTCAGAACTTTGGCAACTTCGGCAACTTCAGAACTCCGGCATTTCGGGACTTTTCTTGCAGTCGCTAGATAACTCCCTAATTAAGCCAAATTTACTAATACTAAGTAAAAATTACTTAGTATTAGTAAATTGTGCCCCTACTCACTATACCACAAGTAGGGGCATGTCTGGTAAACAGTGAGCACTGTTAAAAAAAAAAGGGTCCCCCTCCCTGAGCGGCGGGTGGGGGCCCTAAAGTAAAAAAAAGGGGGGAGGACCTATTGTCCTCCCCACCGGCCCCCACCCCTGAGCGGTGGGTAGGGGCCCTAAATAAAAATTGGGGGGGGACCTAATATCCTCCCACCTGGCCCCCTACCCCTGAGTGGTGGGTGGGGGCCCTTGACAAGAATAAGGGGGGAGACCTAATGTCCTCCCCCCTGGCCACCACACCTGAGCGGCGGGTGGGGGCCCTAAATACAAATTGGAGACAACGACTTATTGTCCTCCCCCCTGGCCCCCACCCCTGAGTGGTGGGTGGGGGCCCTAAACAAGAATAAGGGGGGGATCTTATGTCCTCCATATGTGTTCTTTCTCAATTCGTCATACAGGATAAGAAGGAAAAAGAACACCACCCAAAGAAGGGAGAGGGTCGCCTCTACATACCCTAAGAGATCAGTAATTGAGCTTAATCTTTTAGCTCAAAAAATTATATTACATCTGATTCAGAAGAGTATCCTGTCTTGCTATATTGTGGGTTTATCCCTCTCCATTGGAGCAATTCAAACCCAGACCCAGGGGTGATAGGGCTCTGGTCCATGTGAGTTGATCCCCAGATATACTTTTATTTTTGCATACCCTGTATATATAGATAGTCTGCACTATATACTGTATATATTTTTTCAGAGTACTCAGAGAAGACCCTGACTCCAGTGCAGTTGCTAGTGCACTCCAACTTTCTGGTATCTATTGCTAATTTGTGTCACTGTGTGTCACTTGGGGGTAGTGCAGCAGCACTGCAGATATTCTTAAGCGCTTTGACTTTATCTGGTTTTTTACTAAATGTAGAGACTTACCTGTCAGTCTCTTCATTTACCTGTCAGAGCACTCTGATTGGATGGCTTAAACCCACCAATCAGAGTGCTCTGAGCCTCTTTTTTTTTTTAATTGCTTCGGTTATTATGGATGTTTATTTGGCCTTTTTTGTGGCTGAAAAAATAAAATTTTTAGAAGAAAGAAAACCTTGAATGGTAAGTTTATTTTTATTTTTACAGGTATTTAGTTAAAGGTCCCCCCTCATTATTTTTAGGGTGAGGGGGGTAGGTAGGAGTTTATTTTTTGGGGGAGGGGGTGACTAGGGGTTTTGGGGGGGAGGTAGGGGGGTTAAATATGTATTTAGGGCCCCCACCCACCGCTCAGGGGTGGGGGCCAGGGGAGAGGACATTAGGTCCCCCCCCCCTTATTTTTGTTTAGGGCCCACACCCACCGCTCACGGCAATTCAGCTATTTAGACATTCGTAAGCACCCGAATGTCTGATTAACCTGAAATTCTGACGAATTTTAATTCGGACCGAAACGAATCGAACATGTCTATTACACATACAGGACCGCCTTCAGGGTTTTGCAGAACAACCAATAAACACGTAACGTACAGTAAAAACACACCCATCAATAACACACAAATCCTCCCATTCTGCCTGTGATATAATTACTGAGCACAATGGGTTAAAGCAATTATCACAGGCAGGAAAAATACACTTTTTATACATCCACTGTAACTTTAAAACTATAAATCCAATCTTCCTAAAACATACATATTCAGAATCAGCATACTTTAAATATAAACACTCTCAAAAATCATACAAATCCATCCAGTAGATAAAAAGTTAGCTGGAAGTCCTTTATGACCAACCGCAAGCCCATTTTCGGCCCAAAACAGTTCCATAGATTTGGGCTGTGCGGTCAGTCTATTTCACACAGAAAAATGACTAAGTCCCATTTGAATGCAAGAACTGGGCCGCTCGGGCAATTGGCTCAGTATAGCAGTGAGTTCAAACTGCCATTAGGACTTAGTCTTTGTAGCTGAAAACGGAGTGAAGGAGAAAATGTGTAGCCGATCTCAGTTCCATGGATTTGGTTACACATACCACTGACCGCGTTTGAATGAAAAAAGATGGCGCTGCCACGTGTTCGTTTGTGCGAACGGCGGCCACCCAGCGGTCGGCAATTTACCTACAGCAGGCTCCAAGCCTGGGAGGTAAATTGCATGCACACTTCCACTTCTGGGTGGTCCGCCTGTGTGGTATTTGGTTCAGTAAGCCCCATTTACTGAACCACATAGGAAAAGGGCACAAACAAAGTATATTAGGGGGACAGGGGACTCAGTCTTAAAGGGGCATTGTTCCCAAAAGTCACAGTATGTCCCCAGATGGTTCTTAAAGGGCCAGCAGCAGCATAATAAAATACAATTTGCCCAAATACTGTATTTAAAGGGCCAAATCTCCCAGGGGCCATAGTCAGCAGGCAGGAGGCGGGCAAACAGGCTTCTCCAATGCCCAGTGGTAAGGTTGGTTTTGCCACATTGTGCAACATACATCTCTCAGTACATTCCTTGCCCCATTCCAATATTTTCCCTTTTGCCCAGTCATTATGAGGATTGTGCTTAATAAGCCAAGGAAAGCCTAATATGATGGGGCAAGAAGGAGAAGCAATTATTTTGAATGTTTGATTGTGTAAGACACCAATGGAAATGTTAATGGGCAATATTTTGTGGGTAATTAAGGGTTGAGAGAGAGGTCTCCCTTCAATAGCCTCAATGGCCAGAGGTGATAATCTCTCCTTGATAGGTATAGCATTTATTTTTACAAAATGTACATCAACGAAGTTTCCTGGTGCAACTGAGTCCATCAAGGCTTTGCATGAGAAGTTCTTCTTGTTACATTTGGCCGTAATATCAAGGAGGAATCTATTTTTGTTATTCCCAGAGGACGTATCCATCACACCTAAGACCTGTCCCCTTAAGGTTCTTAGGTGCGGAAGTTTTCCTGACGTATGGAACAAGCACTCCTCATATGTCCTTTTCTACCACAGTATAGGCATGGACCCTCTTTTCTCCTATATTGTCTTTCTGCCTCTGACAGTCTAGTGACCCCCAACTGCATAGGTTTAGGTTTGGACTGTACAGGGAGGTCAGGAACAATAGGTCTGGAGAAACGAGGTGCTAATGCCATACGTCTGGTTCTTTTTCTGGTAGTTTCTCTGGTTCTAAGTCTATTATCAATTTGCATGACAAATGTGATAAACTCATTTAATTTTTTAGATAGATCTTTGGCAGCAATTTCGTCTAGAATTGCTTCGGATAATCCTTTTTTAGATGCAGAGATTAACCCGCTATTAGTCCAGTCTACCTCAGAAGCCAAGGTACGAAATTCTATGGCATAATTCCCTTGTTTGAAATGCATTAGGGCAGTGGAGGCTTCATCTTCCCTGCCTAAAGTTTCAAATGTTAATTTGAATTCCACAAGGAATTCCCGGTAATTATGTGCAATACTCCTATTACTCTCCCATAACGGATTGGCCCAAGCTAAGGCTTTACCTTTAAGTTGGTTAATTAGTTATTCTCCTCTAGCTTTCTCTGCTTTGTGCTGACACAATTCTACAGGATCTATGGCCATGTCCTAATATCAGGATTACTAGTTGATCCGGCACGTAGAACTGTATTACACCTAGGACTAAAAGGTAACATCTCACCAGGCCTTAGAATGGCCGGACTTAAGGTCCCAAAGAATAGTCAGAATACTTGCTGAGGTCTGGGACACAGAATGGGACACAACAATGAGAGAAAACCAAAATTTAGGAATACCTGAATGTAGGGAAGTAAAAACAAAGCCAAAGTCAATAACCAGAAACACTCAGGAACACACTCTCGGACAACCACTAAGGGAAACCATGACAGGGCAATGAGAAAAAGGCCAAAGGAGTTTAAATAAGCCTCTCTCAGATCCGATTGGCCGTACCCGACCCTTGACTGCAGAACTTGCGATCGTGTCCTTTACGTGACGTGACGTTAAAAATTAGTGTGGATCCGCAGCTGCTGGCGTCCACCAACATGCTGCAAGCGTCAGACACATTGACGCAGTTGTTAGCAAGGCAATTAGTGCAGATGCCACATGGTGAGGATGAAAATGATACAGCTGGGCTTCACGGAGGCTGTCGATTGTTTTAATCAAGCGCTGCAGTAGGATCTCACATGTGCTCTGCGTTTTCTCACCAGTAGGCTGTGCATGTGGCTGTAGGGTGTCGGCCATCTAGAGGTGAACTGCCTGGTCTGTGCTCTGCGGCAGGGCTGGTGCATCTGTAAGTAGTTTTGGTCACCCATGGGTACCGGGATAACCCCCACCGGTCCAGAGGGGGGGGGGGGGACATCAAGTCACTGGTTGGAGAACTGGGAGAGAGGTCGTCTCATCCCAGCTGCAGCTCAGGTAGGCCTCAGGCCTTGGTCGGGTTACTTTGATGCCGTGCCAGGTCATATGCGGTATCTCTGTGTACACTGTGAGTAGTTTGGTCACCAGTGTGGGTCAGAGTCTGCTTGTGGCTCTCAGTTAGCTCCGATTTTTTGGCTCAAATGCGGGAGCTCAGACGAAGCCAGTCTGATCAGCGATCAGGCTCCGCCCCATCTGCCTTTTTATACTCTGTGTAAAGCACACAATACAGATATTGTCAACACAATAGTAGTTCATAGTTAGAGCAAGGAAGGAGTAATGATATGAATTACTTTAAAAAGGGGACTGATTTATTTGACACTAAGAACTCAAAAACAATCGGGCAATTAGGATTGTTGCACTATAGTTTCTACAGTTGATATATAATAGGACATTAAGAATCATTTAAGTGTCTGTTGGAAAATACCTTATTGAGAACTATGGAGAATGCCCAGACTTGTTCAAGCTACCTGACCACAAATATTCAAATACTGTACAAATGAGTATGGTGTGCAAAAGGAATTTACATTGCAGTGAATTTTGAAACATACGGGCTACCACAATACAACGCCATGCCAGGTTCCACACCTGTCAACTAAGAACAGAAACTATTATTTTGCTTTGATTATTCTTTAAAGCTAATAAAACTTTAATAAAAAGATGACAGTTTTTGAAAACAAATATTATGTCCAAAAGTGACATTTATGTTCACTAATCATAAATTATTATAAACTATAAAATATATGTGCAAGATCACAAGCTTATTGAAGACAGTTCAGTGTTTCTGACGCATGCTCTAATTTTAAACAAATCTACTGATTTATTATTTGCTACTTCTATCCAACTTAATGGACCTGATTATAACACCCTTTGAAAGATGAAATACTGACATGTTCCTATTAGGAATTAATTGACCCTAACATTCAAACAGGCTGTAGATTTACTATAAAACCAAAATGTTGCCTAATTAGCCTTTATTCTTGTATAGATCATACCCTCACTGCTAAATTCTCTGCCATTTATTCACACAGCCACCATGAAAATGTGTTTTTACTTTTTGACAGATCTTACAGCACAGTCTTTAGAAGTTCTCCTGATCTGTTAATTACATTTTTAATCATACACATGCCTCTGTTGCATGATCTAACAGGCAATTAACAAAGCAGGAGATGAAACCATTCTAAATTACAGGACTAAAGTTACCCAGACCAATTCATCTCAAGTGGTTCTGGGTGCAGTGGGCCCATCATTTTAACCCTGCAATATAAAATAATGCAGTGTTGTGAAACCTGCAATGTTTATTTTGAAAGCTTCAATTATTATTATAATTTGTAAAGTACCAACAAATTCCTCAGCGCTTCAATACACCTTTAGTGGTTGTCTTACTGACAGTTACTATAAGCACTTCCTGCTCCAGAACCAAGTGAAACCTGTTCCTGAGAGCAGCATTTGATTGGAGGAATGTGCCGTTTGTATGTGCATGCCTACTTCCAATTCAATGCTTGTCTATGAGAATGGCTGCAGGATGAGTCTCAGCACTGTAAATGAGGTGTTATTTTTATTAAACTTTAATTTTTTAATACCAAAGGGTTTTACAATTATTATATGTTCCTTTTACACTCTGTGCAATAAGGGAAGCAAACATTTTTTGACTCTTTGACTCTGGCTAGGTCTGCATAGGCACACTGAGGCATGATCTATATACCCAAATTGCTTCATTAAGGTAAAGTTGCTTTGGTGGGATAAAAGAGGGACAATAGAAAGAAAAGAGGGATAAAGCAGTTTGGGCCTAATATAGGAACTGTCCCAACTAAATAGGGACGCTTGGGAATTATGCAACTGATATCTCTCACAGGATGATGAATAAAGTTTTTAAGAACCAAAAATCAGAGGGATAGCAACTTACTGAAAAAAAGTTTACACAGGCAAAAATAAACGATAACAAATACCCAAGTATATTTTTCTTCAGAATTATTTTTGCTACAGATGTACATGTTTCTGTAACAGGTTTTGCTGTAGCCTAGATTCCTATTTGATTAAGAGAATGACTGATCATATTCTTGCATTTCTTTTACTATTGAACTAAGCTATATGCTTAATATCTGCCATATCAGCACATGTTATGTCTATGCATTTGAGCTTTGCCAAACAAGTCACATGATCTAACAGCCATTTTGTTTATTTTGGTCAATGTTATAAAATATTCTGAAATCACAACCATTTGTCAAAATGATGCATAGTGTGACACACATGTCCACAAGTAGGTCCTGTACTTGTTAAAGGCAAGTTCATTTCAAAATCATGATTACCACCACAAATCAATTACCTTCAAGCTGTCAAGCTAGAATTAGATATGTTTGAATATTTTTGCATTACCATTGACTTACATTACAAATTTTACTTGTGCACTATCCCAAATTATTATGCACATTTAAATAAAATAAGGTTTTTAGTAGCACTCCAAGGGCCATTAAAGTACAGGCTCACCAAGGCATACCTCCTAGGTGAGTCCTACACTAAAAATTCACCTTGCTTCTTTCAGTTAAAAGGCAAAATCTCCAATGAGACAGAAAAAGGTGTTTTTATAAACTACCTACACACTTATTAACCAGTAAGATTTTTCGCTTGTTTATTATTGTTATTGTTATTTATAAAGTGTCAACAAATTCCACAGCGCTGTACAATGGGTGGACTAACACCCAGACGAATTGGATGCACAGGAATAGAGGGGGATAAGAGCTGTGTTCAATGAGTTTAAATGCTGATATGGTATGAGTTCGTATGATCAATTTCAGGAAGACTTGAGCTTGTTGGGTGATACTCTATTAATCATAAACCGTGCTTGTAGTGTATACTGTATCTGTCAATAAACACACTTCAAAATCTGCTTAACAGTTTTGTGATATGTTTGAACAACACATTTATGATCTGTTAATTATAGCGAAACCACCTTATGTTACAGGATTGCTTAAAACAGATTAAGGATTATTAAGGGCAATGGCTCGATGAAGAAAAAAGGGATTAGTCTGTTTTCTCCTATTGCTGTACATTGACAATGATGGGACTTTACAAGATAAATGAACCAGATCACCTTTACTCTTCAAATAGACAAGTGTTATACAATCAAATACTGTGTAGCAATACCACTCTAATACAATCAATGTATCATATCTACTGTTGCTAGAATAATTGTTTATTCGTTTACATGGGAAAGTGTCTTCCTATTTATCAAGGACCAAATGTAATCTTGTTGGCTGCATAGCATGAAATGGTTTGACATCACTGGCAAGTTTTGTTTGATTTGTTTTCTAAATAATAAACATTAAAACGTGTACTTATCTATTACTGTTTTGTTTTACCTCTGTAAAAATGACTACAGTCATTTCATTTTAATATCTCAAAAAATATAACTTGTAACGTGTTCTGCCTACCTGTGGACTCGATTTAATAAGCTTTCCAAATGATTAAATCCAAGATGTTTACATAAAAAAAATTCCCATGGATTTTAATGGTGGCTTTTGTACATAAATCACTTGGAAACTGTTTTAACAGCATTTAATATTTTGGAAAGTTTATTAAATTGAGATCTATAGTTCCAATTTAAATATTCAATAAAGTAACTCCAGCGAATCTTACAAAGTGATTATTCTACCCTAACACTTGTGATGGTGGAATAAAATGATTGCACAATAACCCAACATAAACTGGAAAAGTAAGAGAAAAAAATTGAATACAGTGAATTTTTTTAAATAATGTTTTCCTTTCACTTTACCAGCTTCTGTTACGTTCTTCTGCAATTACTATGTTAGGGTAATGATTATGGTGGCAAGTATGCCCTGGCACTCCTATTGTAAGCAGTCAAAAAGTTTTAGAATGGTTTGACTTCTTATCTATGGTCTTCTGGATGCCTCTCCTTGCCTCCACTACTTCTGACAGAGAACCAGAAGCATCTAAGCAGTGTGCAGTGTTCCTTTAACCTTGCAGTCAAGTGTAAAGGGACATAAGAGTAGTGAGTTGAACACTTTTCTTAATCAATATAGGAAAATGTATTGAAACAGAAGATGAAACAGTTTAAATTACTTTATTTGCCATAAATCTGCAGATTCTTTAATCAAAAAATGGATTAAATTGTCTGGTAGGCTAAGCGTGTGCAGAGCCCACTGCAAGGACAAGTGGCAGGATGGGTGCCAGTGGTAGGATACTTCAGCTGCGGTTCTGGCAGTAAGCGCACAGCAGCAGCTGACCAGGAGGACTTCCATGAGGACTGCAGGTGATCAAATGCAAGGGCAAGGAATCCGGATGCAGCTGTGGTTGGCAGTTTCTAAAGTATTTCAATAGTTAGAAGGGCAGTTGCAGTAGGTGGCAGCACTGATCGGGTGTGGGCCACATCTTAGTCCAAGAAGATGCAGCTCTCCCACGGAGAGGAAAGGAGGTGAGTTCCTGGAATAAGGAGGGTTATGGCCTTGGTTAGTAATGCCCCTTCTAGCTCTGAGTCCCATGGCCAAGGGTGGGAGGGGCAGTCAGCAGTATAATGGTTCTCCAGGGGATTGGGGTTGCCAAGGGTAGGGTAGGTGGCCTCAGGAAGACTTTGGCTGGGAGGCAAGGGGAACTGTGCAGTGCTAGTTCAGATAATGGTAACTGCCCTGGGGGTTTTCCTCCTAGGACAGGAGTTAGTAATTTTCACAGCAAGGGAGCATTCTCAGCATATGAGAGTTATGCTTTCCCATAGTGCTAGCCGGTCCTCCTTGGGTTGGGGTGATTTGGTGAGGGTGAACCAAGTTCAGAGTGGTAAGTACTCCCCTGCCCCTTCCGGGAGGTACTGTGCTTGAGTTCGGTCAAAAGGGGGCAGAAGTTGCCTGGTTAATCATAGCAGAGAGTTGAATAAGAGAGCTAGGCATCGGAGACAGGGCAGGTGTTTGGAGGCAGCACTACACATGTCTGTTTCTCCTTGAAGGAGGGTCACGTAATATGGATGGTGGCAGACTCCTAGGAACCCAGACAAGGAAGGAGTAATTTTGCAGGATCCTGGAATGCCGCAGACTATGGGATTGGGCCTCAACCAAGGTGGCACACCTAGGTCTAAGGGACAGAGTCGTTCACCATATAGGGTGCTGGGAATTCAATAGATTCAGTACATATGGAGGGCCACAAGCACTCAATCATCTGAAGTGACAGTGGACCTGGATCACAAAAAGGTAACTGGGATGTTAGAGAGCAGCTTACCAAATGGGTGTCTGTAAGGAGCAGATCCTCTGGAACCCTGCAACGGCTATCTCTTCCCCTCTGCAGGAAGAAGGGGGATGGGGTGCTTGAGTCCTGTAAGCTACCTCTATGTGAAGAGGTGGAGCCTCAACTCTGCCTGAATGAGCCCGAGGAGGTACGGCCAGCATAGCAGCTCATAAAAACGTCGGCCCTGGTGGAGACCTTTCTGGCAAAGACCTTATGCATGTAGTGTTGCACTTTGTGAAGTGTTGCGCTTTTGTTGTGAAAGCACCAACATATCTGCGTAGGTCCTTGATAAAGTATTCTCCAAAAAGCAAAGCCTCTGCATCATTACCCATTTTGGTAAGCTTAGGCTTTATCTTATATAATATAGCTTTTCCCTCTTGATGGTTAGAGAAGTAGTAATGTTGCCTGTCTGGCATATGGCATATTGGAACGAAAATCACATTAAGTGCTGATCAATAGGATGGCCATCACAAATGGCAGTATCAGCAAATTCAAATTACTTGATAAAAATCTCCCATCAAACCTTCAAAACCGATTCCAGGTCAGGCCAATTTAGCCAGAAATTGGACAAATTTGGGGTCCAGCTCTGCCTTGAACCAATGGAAGTAGGCATTACTCTGTGTAGCCTTGGTATAGGAGTGCCTAACCTTTAACTGCAGATATTTGGCAAGATAGTTGATATGTACACACACTCTGCCAACCTGGGGTGGTGCAGTTCATCTGGGTCAAAAAGTGGATTTTCCAAAGTGTATCTCCAGAATAACTTCCACATGGGACTGGGTTTAGAATCACCTCCACAAATCAGGGAGGAGGGACTGGGATTAGGGGATTTGCCAACATGCTTGGCAACTGGGGAGCTGTCAGCCTACTCCAAGGCTGATTCCATCAAAGCCTCCTCATAAGACCCAAAATCAGATATGGAATCGCTGTTAGGTCAGTCAATGAGGTACTGGAGGCAGGGTCCAGCAAGTGGAGTGTCTTAGTAATTGCTTTCTTGCCTGTAGCTTTAGGGGACTTAGGCAGGGAGCCATAAGGGCCAGCCCAGGATGACAGGGGTGGGATTGGGAAATGGTAGAAGACACAGCCCCCATGGCAGACATAATGGCACCAGTTAGGGAGAGCTGAAAAGCAGCAGCAATGGGCAAGGGGCAAGTAGTCCCAAAAGATTGGAAGCTAGCCAATGTTGTGCCCATTCACAAGAAAGGTAGTAGGGAGGAGTCGGGCAACTACAGGCCAGTAAGCCTTACTTCAGTAGTGGGGAAAGTAATGGAAACCATGTTATAGGATAGGATTGTTGTTCAAGATCAGAGACAACATGGGTTTACTTCAGGGAGATCATGTCAAACTAATCTTATTGAGTTTTTGATTGGGTAACTAAAATAATAGATCAGGGTGGTGCAGTACACATTGCTTACCTAGATTTCAGTAAGGCTTTTGCATACTGTTGCACATAGCAGGCTTATCAATAAACTGCAATCTTTAAGTTTGGATTCCAATATTGTTGAATGGGTAACACACTGGCTGAGTGACAGGCAACAGAGGGTTGTAATTAATGGAGTATATTCGAAGAATGAGCTTGTCATCAGTGGGGTACCTCAGGGATCTGTACTTGGACCCAGTCTCTTTAATATTTCTATTAGTGATATTGCAGAAGGTCTTGATGATAAGGTATGTCTTTTTGCTGATGATACTAAGATATGTAACAGGATGGATAAGCAAAATGGAAAATGATTTAGGTAAACTAGAAAAATGGTCAGAGTTGTGGCAACTGACATTTAATGTGGATAAGTGCAAGATAATGCATCTTGGATGTAAAAACCCAAGGGCAGAGTATAGAATATTTGATAGAGTACTAACCTCAACATCTGAGGAAAGGGATTTAGGGGTGATTATTTCTGATGACTTAAAGGTAGGCAGACAATGTAATAGAGCAGAAGGAAATGCTAGCAGAATGCTTGGTTGTATAGGGAGAGGTATTAGCAGTACAAAGAGGGAAGTGCACATGCCATTGTACAGAACACTGGTGAGACCTCACTTGCAGTATTGTACACATTACTGGAGACCATATCTCCAGAAGGATATTGATACCTTAGAGAGGGTTCAGAGAAGGGCTA
This sequence comes from Pelobates cultripes, assembly GCA_933207985.1. Classification (NCBI taxonomy): domain Eukaryota; kingdom Metazoa; phylum Chordata; class Amphibia; order Anura; family Pelobatidae; genus Pelobates; species Pelobates cultripes. The sequence goes on along the minus strand of OW240914.1, from coordinate 168,421,452 downwards.
CTAAACTGGTTCATGGATTGCGGGATAAAACTTACCAGGAAAGGTTAAAGGATCTTAACATGTATAGCTTGGAGGAAAGATGAGACAGGGGGGATATGATAGAAACATTTAAATACATAAATGTAATCAACACATTAAAGGAGGAGACTATATTTAAAAGAAGAAAAACTACCACAACAAGAGGACATAGTCTTAAATTAGAGGGACAAAGGTTTAAAAATAATATCAGGAAGTATTACTTTACTGAGAGGGTAGTGGATGCATGGAATAGCCTTCCAGCTGAAGTGTTAGAGGTTAATACAGTAAAGGAGTTTAAGCATGCGTGGGATAGGCATAAGGCTATCCTAACTATAAGATAAGGCCAGGGACTAATAAAAGTATTTAGAAAATTTGGCAGATTAGATGGGTCGAATGGATCTTATCTGCCGTCACGTTTCTATGTTTCTATGATCCCTGGATTCAGTAAAAGAGGGTGTCAGAGGCCCTCAGTTCAGGGGAGTGTCATTCCCCATCATCCATACTGGTAGCAGGGGACACACACTGCCGACCAGGATCAGCAAACTATGGCACATTTGCCATGCATGGCACTCGAGGTGCTTATGCACGGCACTCAAGGCTGCCAGAGCCTAACAGATACAACTGTATCCCTAGTGGGACTACAGATATCTGCTAGTGAGATTAGGGACAATTCTCAGAAAGTACAGAACCTCCAAGCACTTGAAAACAGGAATCTGTACTGGAGTAGAGGAGCCTACAGCAGGTATTGCAACGTCTGCTCTAAACCTATACCTGGCCATCCCCATCTTCACTGAACCGTAGGGAAGCCACCCACATTGCTAGATATTAACATAGCTGCAGAAGAAGCTTCTGCCTAATACAAATAATACATACAGCTCACAAACAGTTTTGCTGGGCTCTTATATCCAGACATACACACCTCAATTTTTAAAAAATAGGACCTGCACAATAAGGGAATTCAAGATCTTGTTTTGGCACAGTATTACTAAAAGGTTGCCATGTCCTAGACTGTGACATGCTGAAGCCAGAGAAAAGACTGCAGCAAATAAAGCACTACAGGATAATTATGAAATACCTACAGGGCAGGGATATAGAGAGCCAGCACAGGCTTGAATGCAGCAAAGCATGTGGGAGCACACAGCAGGGGCACAAGGGTCTGGATGCAGCACAGCACATAGGAGCACACAGCAGGGACAAGCAGAACAGACACCATTAAAGGGACACTGTAGGCACCCAGACCACTTCAGCTCATTGAAGTGGTCAGTGTGCAATGTCCCATGTCCTTTAACCCTACATTTGTAATTATTGCAGTTTCTGTGAAACTGCAATAATTACCTCTGGGGGTTAACTCCACCTCTAGTGGCTGTCTACCAGACAGCCAGTAGAGGGACTTCCTGATTTGAAACAGACTTTTGGTCCAGTATCTGATGCTGGACATCCCCATGCTCTGCATGAGGACTTCCAGTATCAGATTTTTCCCCATAGGAAAGCATTGAATATATAGCATGCGCATTAGGTCTCCCCTGCCGGCTGGTGGCGGGGGAAGAACATTGGTTGAGCGCTGGATTTAGGTAAATGTCTGAAGGGGTTTAAACCCTGTGCCATGGAGGGGGGGGAGGGGCACTGTAGGATTCCACAGTGCCAGGAAAATGGCTTTGTTTTCCTAGCACTAAACCTTTAATTATAAAATGTTACTCCAGCAACTAGGGATGGCTAGTCATGAAGGGCGAAGTTTGGGAGGTCACATGTTAGCATCCTTTTTTTCTATTAGTTTTTTCTTTGCTGCTGTGTTTAAATAAAGAAATAAATAGTTAAGCACAATATAAGTCTCCATGTCTTGAAATAAAATCAGAAAAAAGTAGGCAAATTATACAATATCATACAGTACTACTTGTTTCAAAGTGTCTACATTTCATACAATATATGATTATTTCAATCTGACTATTTTCTATGTGTGACATTTCATGCATACCACACATTTCAAGCAGATTAGTCACTAATTGCCATTTTTTCTCAATTACAGTCTGTAGTCTCAGCAGGCCCATATTAAGTACTACAGTCTGAAACAAGCTGGGTCCTTCCACCACAATTTGCAACTACCTAGGTAAAAGAACCTCTTAGTATTTAGCACGGACTCTTGATGTAACATATACTCTTCTAAACCAATTCAGCAGCTGGATTCCTTTTTTAATACTTTTAGCATAACTTGTCATTGCTTCAGAAAATGCTGCCACTCAGTAGCTAGCTAATTTATAAAAATAAAAAAAAAATCAATGTGGTTCCATCTGAATGCAGTATATTCTGAATCTTAAAGGGAAACTGAAGTGCCAGGAAAACAATCTGTTTTCCTGGCATTGCATGTCCCCTCTCCCTCCCACCCCACAATCCCCGGTTGCTGAAGGGGTGAAAACCCCTTCAGTGACTTACCAGAGGCAGCGACATGTCCCACGTCGCTGCTTCTTCCTCCGCCGCCACTCCTCCTCTGCATTACGTCAGCCAGTGGCGAGACTGATCCTGGCCACCGGCCGGGGAGACCTAATGCGCATGCGCGGCAATGCCGCGCATGCGCATTAGAGCTCCCCATAGGAAAGCATTGAAAATCCTATGGGGAATTGAGCGACGCTGGAGGTCCTCACACAGCGTGAGGACGTCCAGCGACGCTCTAGCACAGGATTTCTGTGTTATAATCCAGGAAGTGCCCTCTAGTGACTGCCTAGTAAACAGCCACTAGAGGTGGAATTAACCCTGAAATGTAATTATTGCAGTTTATAAAAAAACTGCAATAATTACACTTGCAGGGTTAAGAGTAGTGGGAGTTGGCACCCAGACCACTCCAATGGGCAGAAGTGGTCTGGGTGCCAATAGTGTCCCTTTAAGCTCCATGGAGGTGGGAGTAAACCAAACTAAGCTAGCATTGTTTTGAAATGCATACCCCACAACAGTGATCGAACATTTTGCATCTTGAGTGCACAATGTTATCCACAAATCATTTCACAGATTTGAAAATTACCATTTTTTCACTGATTGCTCTTTTTATTCTTCAATTTCTATTATTCTTCATGCTCTCATTGCTTTATTTTGCTTCATTGGACCTTTTCTTTATTTCACTTAAAGGGATACTCCAGGCACTCCACTTCTGCCTATTGGTGTGGTCTGGGTGGCAACTCACATCACTCTTCACCCTGCAAGTGTAATTATTGCAGTTTTTCTAAACTGCAATTATTACCTTGCAGGGTTAAGTCCTATTCTAGTGGCTGTCTATTCTAGGGCACACAAAAAGTGTTTTAAATGACGCTGAACATTCTCACGCTATGCATGAGGACCTCCAGCCTCGCCGGAATCCCTATAGGAAAGCACAATGCTTTCCTATGGGGAGGTCTAATGCACACGGGCGGCCATTGCCGTGCATGCGCCTTAGGTCTCCCCTGCTAGCTGACGTCCGCGGGGGAGGAGCATGGGCGGAGCCTGATCCAGCCTGATCCAGCCCTGATGGACATCGGTGCTGGATTCAGGTAAGTCACTGAACGGGTTTTAACCCCTTCAGCAGCATGGGATATGGGGTGGGAGGGAGGGGGGCACGGTTTTGTTTTCTTGGCACTGGAGAGTCCCTTTAACTCATCTTGTCATATTTATCTTGCATTACAACCCTCCATCTATATCTGCTTCATAAACCCTGTTTGTAAAAGTTTCCTTCTTTACCTCTGTACTGCCTAAAACAATTTACCTAATTATTTAATGGCATATCTAGCCCCATATCTTGCAGAATTTACCTAGGCCTCTGTGATTAATGGCTATCTTCACAGCAGTCCATGAGTTCCAATTCAAAAGCCACTAAGGATATACTGTGACCTGACCCATAGGTTTGCCACCAATGGAATATATATATATATATATATATATATATATATATATATATATATATATATATATATATATATATATATATATATATATATATATATATATATAGCATTATAAAAATAAACCTTTATTAATATATAAACAAAACAAAAAATGATTGTCATGAACATGATTTAATTATGGTTATAAATAATACATTGCAGGAGTAACATTTTATAATTCACGGTGTCTGTCCTGGGATTGTGCATATTAACTTGGTGCTGTCTTTTCACAGGACCACTAAATTTATGTAAATTTACTGTATTTTAGGTCATGTGACAAGTCATGTGTAATGTGACAATTGAAATTATCATGAACCAACTCATTAATGCAATGTTCTAGTTTCATTTATATAAGGCTGATAATAAGAAGAAATGCAGAAAGATAAGTCCTGCGCTCACTCCCATCACTACTGGGTGGCAGCAATGACTACAGTACACATCAGCCCAAATATATAGTAAAAGACAAAGAAAAACAGGTTACCTGTGCTCTCTCCTTAATCCTTATGTATATTTAGACAAATGGAGGTCATTTAGTTACTCCAATGGCCAGTGGCGTACACATGACCCATGGGGCCCCGGTGCGAAAATTGATCCGTGGCCCCCCCCCCCCGCGCACGGGCCGGGCCACAACACATGGCGGTGGGCACCTGGTCGCAGGGGTTACAGGGCTGCGACCCCTGCGACCGCGGTATGTACGCCAGTGCATGCAGATGCACACACACTTAAAGGACCACTCTAGGCACCCAGACCACTTCAGCTTAATGAAGTGGTCTCGGTGCCAGGTCCAGCTAGGGTTAACCCATTTTTTTCATAAACAGAGCAGTTTCAGAGAAACTGCTATGTTTATGAATGGGTTAAGCCTTCCCCTATTTCCTCTAGCGGCTGTCTCATTGACAGCCACTAGAGGCGCTTGCGTGCTACTCACTGTGATTTTCACAGTGAGAGCACGCCAGCGTCCATAGGAAAGCATTATGAATGCTTTCCTATGTGACCGGCTGAATGCGCGCGCAGCTCTTGCCGCACGTGCGCATACAGCCGACGGGGAGGAGAAGAGGAGGATCGGAGGAGGAGATCTCTCCGCCCAGCACTGTAAAAAGGTAAGTTTTACCCCTTTTCCCCTTTCCAGAGCTGGGCGGGAGGGGGTCCCTGAGTATGTTTTCCTGGCACTATAGTGGTCCTTTAAAGGACCACTACAGACACCCAGATCACATCAGCTCAATGAAGTTGTCTGGGTGTCAGGTCCCTCTAGTTTTAACCCTGCAGCTGAAAACATAGCAGTTTCAGAGAGACTGCTATGTTTCACTGAGGGTTAATCCAGCCTCTAGTGGCTGTCTCACTGACAGCCGCTAGAGGAGCACACTGAACGTCCATAGGAAAGCACTGAGTAATGCTTTCCTATGGGCGGTTTGAATGCGTGCGCGGTCGCATTCGGAGCTGAGAGCCTGAGGGATCCCCAGCGCCAAGGGAGTCCGGCGCTGGAGAAAGGTAAGTGCTGAAGACACACACACACTCACTGACACTCACACTCACACTCACTCTAACACTCACTCTAACACTCACACTAACACTCACTCACACACACTAACACTCACACAGACACTAACACTAACACACACACTAACACTCACACACACTAACACTCACACACACAACACTCACACTAACACTCACACACACCAGCACACACACACTAACACTCACACACACTAACACTCACTAACACACACTAACACTCACACACACACACTAACACTCACACACACTAACACTCACAACACTCACACACTAACACTCACTAGCAGACACACACTAACACTCACACTAACACTCACTAGCAGACACACACTAACACTCACACTAACACTCACTAGCAGACACACACTAACACTCACACTAACACTCACTAGCAGACACACACTAACACACACACTAACACTCACACTAACACTCAAACACTAACACTAGTTTTTTGTTTGTTTTTTTAAATTTAATCCCCCCAGCCTCCTTACCTTTTGAAGTGCTGGGGTGATTCCCTGGGGTCCAGTGGTGCTGCTGGGCGGGTGGCCGGTCGGGCAGGCAGGCAGGCGGGCGCGCGAGGGAGCACTCAGTGCTTCCTCTTCAGCTCCCTCGCGCACCGCACTGATACTGGAGCCGGAAGATGACGTCATCTTCCGGCGCCGGCATCCCTACGCGGCGCACGAGGGAGCTGAAGAGGAAGCACTGATTGCTCCCTTGCGCGCCCGCCTGCCCGACCGGCCACCCGCCTGCCTGGGGTCAGCAGGGCCAGCCTCGGGGGGCCCTGGGGTGGTCGGCTCCTGGGCCCCCCAGGGGAAAAGGCTGGCCCTGTGGGTACATACTGGGTCGCAGGGGCGGCCGGGCCCCCTGGTGGGCCGGGCCCGGTCGCAGACGCGACCGCTGCGACCCTGGTATGTACGCTACTGCCAATGGCCATTGGAGGGAATGCCCACCTGCCAACGTCAAGGCAGACCCCCCTAAGTGGGTCCTACGCTGACCGTTCTCTATGCTTCTTTGAGCTTCTGTCAAATTGCTGCCACCCAGTAGTGATGGGAGTGAGCGCAGGACTTAGCTTTCTGCATTTTAGTCAATTTTTTGTATCACTCAGCCTTGTTACAATGCTGCTGCCCATCACATGTCTTCCTTATTAAGGGTTAATAAGTATATAGGGGTGTATATAAAAAATACCTTTCTGTCTCATTAGAGATATATTTGCCAGAAGCTGAAAGAAGCAAAGTGAAGGGTCAGCGTAGGACCCGCTTAGGGGGGTCTGCCTTGACGTTGACAGACGGGCCTTCCCTCCAGTGGCCATTGGAGTAACTAAATGACCTCCATTTGTCTAAATATACATAGGAATTAAGGAGAGAGCGCAGGTAACTTGTTTTTCTTTGGTTTTTACTAGATAATAAGAAGAGTTTATGAAATTAGAAGAAACTTTATTTTGTCAAGCACTTTACTAGGTCTGGAACTGTAATAGACAACTCAGATTTTTGTCATGGCTACATGATGTGCTTCGACATACTCTCAATAAATTAAATTTTAAAAGGAAAACCATGTCTCTAGAGTAGTGGACAGCAGCTGCTCATGAGCGACTTTAACCAAATATATCAAAAATATCACACAACAAGAACACGTCAGTGAAAAACAGTGAATTTATTATAGACAATCAAGGTGTATATATATATATATATATATATATATATATTTGTGCTCGGAATTTAAATACGTAATGGATAGTATCTGTGAGCAAAGTTGGTTGTGGTGTGCCGAAACCAATGTACGAGTGGGCCTGTAAATAAAAGAGGGCCCACCAAGGATAATGTAGTTAAAACAGGGTGTAGGTGGGTGGGGACAATCAGCTCAGCGGCAGCGGTGAGTAGAGGCTGGGAGTTTAAGTAGGGGACTTACTCCTCCCACAAATTCAGGCCTAATGGCCTTTCTACTTGTGCTCGGAATTTAAATACGTAATGGATAGTATCTGTGAGCAAAGTTGGTTGTGGTGTGCCGAAACCAACGTACGAGTGGGCCTGTAAATAAAAAGAGGGCAAAAGATAAATTCGAGTAAATACACACTTTATTGCATTTTTACAAAACCAAGTTCCTGAAAGCTTGGCGAAGCTCTTTCTCTGGTTGCGGAATATATGCGTTATATATGGAGGATTTCCATCGCCCCAGCCTTTTGATGATGTGGACCGGTGCGTTTGTGCTAGAGGCTGCTGAGGCGGCTCCTATGCGGAAGGAGTGCCCGGAGAATGCAGCCGGGTTGTGTCCGAGCTTAGATAACAGGGTTCTGGCATGTAACATTAATTTTGCCGTGGTAAGCGGGTGCCCTTGTAATGTTAAGAGCGGAGAGTCTGGCAGGTGAGCGTGAGGAGTTGACCGTAGTTGGTCGAGAACCTTCACCGGACACCAGGCATTATCAGTAGGGAAGAGAGGAATTATTGTAGGGTGTATTGACTGGTTGGTTTTAGTGGTAGGGATAGAAAGTAGGTAGTGATCCTCTACCTTGGTGAGGTGTGAAGTTTTAAGGCATAGCGCGATATCTCCTTGACAAACCACGGTGAACTCTCTAGGTCTGAGAAAACCATAGAAAGCGAGATATATGGCAGATTTGATCACCGTATTGGTGTTGCTATCAAATGGGGCTGTGTCAAGGAGATTGCTAAGTGACCTGAAGATAGGCCCGTCTATGGGTAATCTAGTGCTTGCGAGTGGTGGTGAAACCTTTGATATACCTTTCAAGACCTTCTTAATGGGGTATGAAGACAAAAAAGGAGTGCTGTTAGGAAAATTGGTGAGGCTGTGGTGCTGAACCCCGGTGAGGTAAAGTTTAATGGTGTTGTGTGACAGATTAAGGTGTAGGTGGCAGAAAGAGGCAAAAGACACCATGGTTTGGATAGAAAAGTCACCTTGTAGCCCGAATTCTGCAGTGAATTTGTTAAATATGTTAAGTGCCCTATTGTAAGTGATAGCAGTGTTGGGTGATAATGCTTGGTGAGTGAGTGATCTAGCGTGAAGCAAGAGTGTGCTTAATCCAATATTAGTTCGTGAAACCGTGGTGTCCTGGATGGCTGTTGGTGAGCCGCTGGGAGTGCCTGAGAAAAAGCCTGGAATTGAGAACGAGAAAGAGCGTCAGCGGCGGTGTTGTGAATACCCGGGATGTGAGAACATACTAAGTGAAACTGATTGGATGCTGCCAGCCAGGTCAACTTGCGAATCAGCCGCATGATGGTCAGGGAAGACGAGCGCCCTTTGTTAATGATATCGCAAGCTGCCGAGTTATCTGAGTAGCATTTTACTGCCTTGCCGGACCAGAGATGACCCCAGGTGTGTGCGGCCGCCACAATGGGGTAAATTTCAAATAGGGCTGAGGTCTCCCTGAATCCTGGCAAGGCATCCGTCTCAGTGGGCCAGTGGCCCCTAAACCAGTGGTTCCCGAAAATGGCTGCGAAACCGGTGTTGGCTGCTGCGTCTGTGTGGATGATGGGTGAAGAGGTGGAGAGAGGGGGGATAAACATGGAGATACCATTCCAGTCTTTCAAAAACTTCCCCCACATAGCTAGGTCAGCCTTGGCGTGGGGGTCCAAAGAAACTGTGCCGGAGTCTGGGACTCCGTGGAGCAGGCAAAGAAGTCTGCAAATGAAAGACCTTCCCTGCGGAATGATGCGCATGGCGAAGTTCAGAGATCCAAGAAGGGACTGAAGTTCTCTCCTGGAGCAAACGTCATTCCGCAGGAACGTGTCTATCTCCCCTCTCAATCGTGAAAGTTTGTCGTGGGGAAGGCTAGCTCTGAGTTTGACAGAATCGAGCTCAATGCCTAAAAAGGTCAACTTTGTTGTGGGTCCTATAGTTTTGGCTGGGGACAAGGGGACTCCAAGTGTGGAAAATAGTGCGGTAGTCCTATTGATTGCTGTGGGTGTAGATGACCCTGGCTCTATCAGTAGAAAGTCGTCTAGATAGTGAATAACGGAGTGACACCTGATGACGTTCAGAAGCAGCCAGCATAGTGACTCTGCGAAAATGTCGAAAAGTTTGGGGCTGCTTCGAGAACCGAAAGTGAGTCGTGTTGAGAAGTAATAATTCCCTCGCCATTTAACACCGTGTAAGTGCCAGAGTGAGGGGTGTATGGGCAGCAATTTAAAGGCGTTAGTGATGTCTGTTTTGCTGAGCTAGGGTCGATTACCAGATGTAATGATGGACTGTATGGCGTCGTCGATGGAAACATACTGCAGTGAGAATTTGTCTGCTGGAATGAGAGCGTTTATGCTTGGAACAAAAGAGGAGTGCGGTGCCGATAAATCGATAATAAGACGTTTTTTATTAGAGTATTTGTGAATAGCAATACCAATAGGGTTAGTGCGCCAGGAGGAAAACGGTGAAGAGGTGAAGGGACCGATCATGAAACCGTTGGTGGTTTCTGCGGAAATTAGAGTGTCTACAGCGACTGGGTCTAAACGTGCAGACTGGAGATTAGGACATTCTAGTGTACCTGGGGGAATGGCTACAATGCCTGTGTGAAACCCTTGTGCGAAACCTGTGGTGAGAAAATCCACCAAGTGCCTGCTGGGGTGAGACCTTAGATAAAAAACCAGGTTGTCGATATTTATGTCGGTTAGTCATTTGTTTGGTGACAACCTGGCTGGACACATGGTCTTGGTATGTGCCCTGAAACATATGGAGCAGATGTGCAATAATCTACAGGCGCTGAAACTGCAGGAGCCTGCGTTGAAATTATTGCACACCTGCGCTTTACCTAAAAAGGAGATGGGCCTACCCAGCTTATCCCGAAGACCACCCGCTGGCTTGTTGTGAGGGGTAAAAGAGGAGTGAGGTGTGAACGTGGGGTGAGGGGTGGGAGTGGAGGTGGTGGGATCTGGTTCGACGGGACATAAGTCCGCCATGTGGGATGTAGAATTACAGATGGCACAAGACGGGGGCCTGAGTCCAGCGAAGTGGCGATAGAAAAGTTCTGTGTCCATCTGACCCCAGTTCATTCTAACGTTGAACTGCTTGAGATGGGTCGCCGCCTTCGCCGAAACTGACTTGTGGTAGTCATAGAAGGAAGAGCCCCCGTACTTGATGCCTAGATCCACTACCTTGTGGAGATAGAGATCTAGCTCTTCTCTCCTATGGGGATACACCGTGCAAATGACGTCGCAGTATATCCCAAAAGCTATTTTTTATTGAGCCTGGGATCCCTCGTTTTGAGCACAACTGAAATGTCACCATAGTTGTATGCCTTGTTCTCGAGTATATCCTGAGAGGCTATGAGTAAATACACCAGACACACATCCTTCCCGTCTAGGATATCTTTCCTGATAGAGTCTGGGACGGAGTGTGCTGGTGACTCGAATGGTGTGATGGCTGTGCCAGGTGCTGGAGGGGGGAGTATAGAGGGGCAAGTAGGTATGGCAGGTGCAGCCGTGGTAGAGACTGGGACTATGGTGTTAGTACCTGAGGAGGAGATGGCGCTCTCCACCTTAGACAGCCTGCTATCCTGGGTGGCCGTGCTGTTTCTTGGTGGTTGTCCTTGAGAGCTAGTTCCCGGCCTAGGCTCAGGGACTTGGTGGGTAAGCAGCCTGTAAAGTTCTGCCTTTCTAGCTGTGGCCGGAAAGGGGATTCCCCTGAGCCTAAGTTCGGCCGTGATTTGGGGAATAGTCCATGCTCTCAAGGACGTGGGGGTTGAAAGAGTGAGTGATTCGCCTGGAGACACGGGTCTGATTGGCGTGAATGGTGTTTCTTCTGTCAGTTCTTCAGTTGGAATTGATTCTTGGGACATTCTAAAAAGGAATGATTATGTGAAAGATATATTAGAAGAGGAGTGAGGTAAGTAGGGGGGGTATGGGGAGTGGTGTATCTGAAAGAACTGGACTGTAATGCTAGATGCCGAGGCGAAAAACTTAACTATTGAATGACTGGATATGTGAGGCCCTGCTAATGCCAAGTGGCGGTGAGAGGCTCTACCTATGATTTGGCTTATGACGTAGGTGCCACAGACGTGGTGGCGGGATGTTGGCCTCTTGGTGACGATAAGAGAAATCAGGTGAGGCCCTAACTAGAGCCCTGTAGTAGGGCATGCGAGGCTTAACTATGGTTTGGGCGTGGGGCCGTACCTCCGTGTTGAGGTGGGGTGGGGGTGATAGGCCTCGCGGGATCGGATTTCCTGATAGGGTGGGCTAAGGCATTAGCCTGTGCCCTATAGCCAGTTCGATTGTATGCTTAAGGGTAAAGTGAGAGGACTGGAGTGGTGTGTGGATACTAACCTTGACTGGTCGCAAATGGTATCTGGAGCCTCCTGATAAGTGTAGAGAGTCTTGTCTTAATGCTGTCTTTGAGGAAGAATCCTGGGGGTTTAAGACAGATGTTGATGTGTTTATACGTATCGTGATGTCGTATGAATAGTATTGGGAGAAGGTTTGTTAGGGGCACCACGTGAGATCCTGCATTGAGGGATCTGAGAGGTTTAGGTGTAGGAATGGGATGATTTTAGATATGAGTGAGAAGGCAGAATAAGGCCTTGGGGTAGCGTATGGACGTACTTGAGTAAGGACGTAAGTACCTGAAGGTATGGCTGAGTACCGGGTCAGGTTTTTAGGTGTCTTCTGAGCCTGATGGCCGTATGACCGAAAGTCTGTGTAGACAAGTAGTAAAGAGATAACGTATCTTGGGCGTAAGCCTGAGGAAAGGTAGTAATGGAGTTGAGACCGCGTGAGGTCTAGTATTGAAAAGAGAGTGAACTATACCTTGGTTTTGAAGTACAGAGATTATGTTTAATCGTGGCAGGTTAACTGCGTAGAAACGGTGGAAGCTTAGACTAATACGGGATCTAAGGGTTTAACCAAGACAATTTCCATATTTAGCGATAGATGTGAAGGTAATTGATAAAACCTGATAACACAAAGTGAAAATATACCATACCTGTTCCTGTAATAAAAGGACCTTGAAATAACAACTTTAATGCAGAAAAGCAAGAGACCGATGCAATCTGTAAAAAGCCAAAATGTGACAGCGTGATTTATGTGAAAGGAATAGTACGGATTATGTGTAATGGGTATTACTTATGAGTAGTGTTTAAATGACTTATAACTGAGTGTTATTTGGAAAGAATGGTATAGCTTGCATTAAGATACGTATGAAGTTATGAACCATGGTAAAACAGTATGTTTATTTACAGAAAAATACGTTAATCGTTTTATCAAAGGTAGGAAAACACCATGCTGGTAGAAAAAACAGATAGTATAACCACAAACTGATGTGAAGGAATAAATAATAGTAGAATTTGTGTGATTAGAACTTATGCATGCTTAGCTTGAAAGAATAGAAATAACCGAATGTAAATTAGTAAGACGGTGTTCGTGTATTTAACCATACGAATAGGTTGGTGCTGAAATGACCGAACGGAAAAAAAGGAATACAGATAATACTGAGCATAAAACATTAAATATATATTCGGTAGTTTCCGTACGAATATGCTTAACGATAGTGAAATGAGCTGAGCGTTCGTGCGTTTTTTGGCGCGAATGGCGATTTTGACGAAAAAGCATGTATTCGTGTAAATGCGAAAGAGGGAGCCTACCCCTACGTTTTTAGGCCCGAACGGCGGGGAATAGCGAACGCTAATTCCCACGCCTTGCTTACGTGAACGTGCCGGTCTCGTGACCGGAAGTCGGGTACCTCGACCGGGGAGAAGACAGAGTGGATAGACCTCGGACGGACGGAGGATTGAACCGGGCGTCTGGCTGCTGGAAAACAGGTACAGTTCTGGCGGGAAGCTGGACCGGAAGTGCTGGACAATCAGCTGAGCGGCAGCGGTGAGTAGGGGCTGGGAGTTTAAGTAGGGGACTTACTCCTCCCACAAATTCAGGCCTAATGGCCTTTCTACATATCAGTAAATTAGGCTTACCGTCAAACACTCTTTGTTTTTCAACTGGGGCTTTTTGGTTTTAAACACTGCCTGTTAAAAATTGCTGATGATCTTCTGTTGCATCAGCTGGTAAGTTTGCAGTGGCATTTGTTTCAACTCAATAGTGAGATTAGATTGTGACTTCCGGTATTAAAATATTTAAACACTTTCAATGTGCTTTCTGTCATAACAATGTTATCTATGAAAATCAGTCAAAAGCAACCCCTACCCTGACTAGGAAGGTATACAGCACCTCTTAAAGCTATTCAACTTGAAATGTTAACAGATTTAACTTCTAATATTGTAATGTTACATTTTATGTTATACAACTATATTTGAATTTCTTTATGATTAATCTCTTTCAATTCTTCATAGCTCTTTCATCGACACTGAGGTTTTCAATGAATGGCAAGTTAAAAAGCATGGCTTGAAAATCATATAGCTCTTGTAAAGACATGCTGGGAAAGCAAATATACACACAATAATGAATTGGTCAACCATATCTAAAATTACTATGTAATTAAGGTTTGGTTACAATCATACAATCAGAGCATTTTCTATTGAGTTTGACTTGAGCCGTAGCCAAGTGCGTTGTAATAGAGAACGTCTAAAATTTCTATAATAGGCGCAGTACTGACTCTGAGAATAAATCATTGTTTACCTCAGACCTTTGTCAAATTATTATTAATAATTTTAAATGCTAGTCTATTCAAGTGCGTTCACTCAAACTAAATACAGTACAAGTGTATAAAAAGAACAAACACACCCTCGTCAACACCAGGCATAGCTAAGGCTATTTCCTCATCATAGCTGGCATTGAAAAAGTAATAATTCATATGTTCATTAATTCCTTTTTGACACATTCCAGGCAACCTACTGTGATACGTAAAGGACAACCGTCATCACATTTTAACTTCTGTGTTTGTTTGTTTGTTTTGTTTTGTTTTTAAGTTCATTACACTTAGTGATTCTTAATGATTTTTTTTTTAATGACGTATATTGATTTTGTTTTTTTGTTTTTTATCCGGCTGAGAAGCCATTTTGGGTCAGACTCTACTGTTATGTGACCAACTGATGCTCAGCCTAACTTTGATGCTGCTACAGTTTCACACAGTGTAATCACAGCAAAAGGCATGTTAGGTTGAGCAACATTTGACCAGATAACAGTAGTCTGTCCCAACATGGCTGCTTAGCCAGATAAGCTGAAAACAAATAGACATTATATATCAGTTTTAAAAAAGATATATCATTAAGTGTCATAAAATGTAAGAAAAAAACAAGAAGTTAAATTTGATTACACTTGTCCTTTAATAGCAAGATTAGAAATTAACCCTAACTGAATAATAGAAAATCCCACAGGGACACAAATGAAATAGCACTATTTTATAAAAGCTATATATTTATGTAAGCAACAAGCATGAAAAAGGTTTCTACTGTAAATATATATTTTGTTAAGAAAATGTTTTTTTATTCATGTATGAAAAAGTACGTCTCTAACTCAACATTAACATTGCTCCCTTGATAGACCTACAAGATGAATTCATAAATTACAAAATTTCTAGAAAATAAATGTATGCAGCCATTAAACCCTTATGACACATTTCTGGCAACTTTATGTGGTGCATATGGCATGGTTCAGAAAATGACTGTGCGCAAATGTTGATAACAAGCACTTTGCCAGCACTGTTTAATGTTCTCTACTTGACCAGACATGGGCCCTACGCTAAACATAAAAGTGTAGTCTCCCAGTGCCAACTTTTCTCTTCTATTTTAATTATTGATATACAATTGTTTAAATAAATGTGTGATTTTTTAAATCGAAAGCTCCTAACAAAATAGTCAAATTTTCCCCAAATCGGACACTTTTACAGACACCCATAGATACACTCAGAAACCCTTTCATTTGGGATAAAATAATAATCACAGAAAAAATTCTCATAAAATCTATTAGATAACCTTACATGCACAGAAATGCTTACCGACATCTTTAATGATATATTCAGGTATGCTTAAAATAGCAATGACCACCTATATCTCACAGACACACACTCTTATAGGCACTCTTATAGATGCACCTAAATAAACTCTAACTTAGACATTCATGAAATATACTTACATACACAGACATTGCATTTTACTAATAACAGTTTATTATTGAAGTTCTAGTGTGATAAAGCTGTCACTGCAAATCTCATCATTTAGTTTTTTAGTTATTTTTTTGTAAATAATTGTGGGTGCAAAAAATACCACACTCTGCCTCTTACTTAGTTTTAGATTGCAATGCCAAATGTATTACACCACAACTACTACAATAACCTGTAAAAATTATGGTTCATGGGGTGCCTCTTTAACAGTACACCGGTAACCAGTATAAGAAACAATTTGGGATAAAATAGATTAACCTGTATGATTTGGCAACATTGCAAAGTTTGGAATATATGTTGGAAAATATTCCAGCAACGTTTGGATAATGTCGAATAATAATCTGATTTAAATATTGCATGTACTATAGAGAGAGTATTTTAAAGCATGATATTCTCTCTTTGGATTTTACTACATCAGTTATAGCAAATGCCAGCCGGAATCCTGTAAATCTTCACAATAAATAGCTGATGATATTTCATTGATTTAACTATTCGTGACATTTAGTATGTTAGAATTTCTCAGTACCATGATATTTACAATTTTCAAAATATGAATAACTCAGATAGATAAATAGATAGATTAAACTAAAATGGGAAATCACAACTTTTAAAAAATAAATTGATGAAGGAATTACCCCCAGAGGTTTAAAATTGTTTAAACTTCCCTCTTCAGATCAAGAAGATGAGGAATTTATGAATGAGTGGTTCAGCAAACTAGAAACTTGTACCTTTGGCCTGATGGATACATTAATTATAAAAAAGCAAAAAATTATCAATTTTAGCTAAAGAAATGAATAACTTTAAAGAACAACTTGCACCATTCATAGACTCACCAGTGTTTAAACAAAATTCGATCCTTATCCAAAATAAAATCGAAAAAATCGAAATGGACACAAAACATATAAAGGTAAAAAAATATGTTCGAGACAAAAATGATTACGCAAATAATCAAGTCAGGACATATCACCAAAATAAGAAATACAATTCAACTCTACCGGATCACAACAATAAAAGTCCTCCACCATACTATCAATCTAAACACCTCACTCACTCTCAAAGATTCGATCCCTCACTTAAACACCACACAAAAGAATCAAAATATATATCAAATTATCCCCAGAAGTTTCACACTCACAGTAACTTTGACTTTGGTCAGACAGAGAAAATACATAAACCACTTCCATGAAGTAGATATCTCAGACCTTCTCACTATGCCCACACCAGAAAATTCACTAACTCACCCAATTATCACCACAATAAACGTTATGATCACAATTACTAACTATAAAACATATAAAGATTTTTCCCCAAGACCACAAAGGTCAAGATATTCACACAAATATATTGACCGCACAGCTCAACCGAGATCTCCTATTTCTTATACTCATCCAAATAGGTACCAACTTCTATCTATGGACTCAGAAGGAGACATAGAAGAACATTTTTTTAGAAATCAGAACAAACACCAACCCTCACCCATTATCCTTCCACCAACCAAGAGCAAGAAAAAAGGAGCCTCACATTAGTGGAGGGAGAGGTGGAAGAAGACAGCAAAAGAGAAAGGCTAGCAGATTAAAAAACACCAAAAACTGAAAAAGAACTTGGTATTTTTAATTTATCCCAAAAGACACTCACATCTACCCAAATAGCTGTGTTAAGTAAGGGATTAAAATTCGCCCCAACTAACTCGTTCAAACCATTCCAAGCATTTCTGGACATTAACAAATTTGTAAGAAAAGCCACTTTAAAGAGATTTTTTAATGAAAAAGAAACCACACCCTCCCAGAAGACCCAACATACTACACCCACACACTCTGTTTTAACCACAAACCCAAAAACACAAATCTTAAACAACAATCAAAATTTTATCCTTCTAATTTTAAATCCAGTCCACTAGAAGTATTTGAAAAGCTTGTTTTAAAAGATTTTAACAATATTAAGAAAAATAAATCAGAAAAGCTTAATCTTAACCATCAAGAAAGAATTGCCCTAAAAGAACTACAAGCAGACGAGGACATTGTCATAAAACCAGCAGATAAGGGAGGTGGTTTGGTGATACTTTCTAAACAAATGTATTTGGATGAAGCTCTGAGACAATTAAATGACACTAACATATATGTAAAATTGTCTTCAGACCCTAGTTCCCAAATCCAAATGGTTTTAAATAATTACTTACTAAAAGGAAGTAATCTCAATATCCTTAATAAACAAGAGTACAACTATTTAAATAAATTATATCCAAAAATTCCAGTAATTTATTTTTTACCTAAAATACACAAAAAATAATCCTGCCCTCCTGGTCGCCCAATTGTCTCCGGTATAAACTCTATTTTATCAAATTTGTCAGAGTACATTGATATTTTACGTCAACCATCTGTAAAAGAAATGAAATCTTACCTAAAGGATTCCATGTCTCTTCTCCTATTCTTAAATGATTTTATCTGGCATCCAAATTATATTCTGGTGACTTGTGATGTACAGTCGCTCTATACTATTATACCACATCATAAGGGATGTGAAGCAGTCACCAGAATATTAAGAGAAGGGAATAAGATTTCAGAACCCCAAATTAATTTTATTATAGAGGGTATTATGATTATTTTAACTAATAATTTCTTCTGGTTTTTAGATTCTTTTTATCTTCAGAAAAGAGGTATGACAATGGGGACTAGGTTTGCCCCCAGCTATGCTAACTTATTTATGGCTGACTGGGAGGCAGACGTTGTATGGGGCGATCATAGCTGGCGGGCAAACCTGGTCTGCTATTTTCGCTATATTGATGATTAATATTTTATCTGGAATGGGCCAGAAAGTTCTCTTATCTTGTTTTTAGAACATTTAAATCATAATGATAGTACATTATTCTAACTACAGAATTTAGCAGAGAGGAAATAAATTTTTTAGATCTTAATATTTTTATCAAAGAAGGCAAGATAAACACCAAAACCTTTTTTAAGAAGGTGTGTACAAATACTGTGATTGACCAAAAAAGCTGTCATTATACTCCGTGGCTTGAAAGTGCTCCAAAAAGCCAGTTTTTAAGACTAAAAAGAAATTGCTCTATACCAGAAGATTTTAATACGCAAGCCACCATTTTAAAAAATAAGTTTTTAGAAAAAAATTACCTGGAAAATAAATTAAACTCTACAATTACAAAAGTAGAG
This sequence comes from Pelobates cultripes, assembly GCA_933207985.1. Lineage (NCBI taxonomy): Eukaryota > Metazoa > Chordata > Amphibia > Anura > Pelobatidae > Pelobates > Pelobates cultripes. Next base: position 168,402,806 of record OW240914.1, on the reverse strand, counting down.
CTCAAGGATAGAAATAAGCTCCTTAAATATAAAGAAAAAAGTAAAAATAAAAACGTTGCATCAATCCCAATTATATTCGACTATAATAATAAAAATAGAGACATCAAAAAAATTATTCAAAAACATTGGCATATTCTACTTCAAGATAACATCTTGAAGGATATCATCCCCACAAAACCAAATATTATCTTTAGAGGTGCCCCTAATTTTAAAAGCCTTCTCACTAAAAACTCACTAAAAATAAGACAATTAAATCCTCTACTTTATCCAATGCTAAAGGTTTTTTTAAATGTAGAAAATGTATCATATGTAGAACTACAAAAGATTTGGTTCCAAATAAAATAACTCATTTTAAATCCAATATCACCAATAAAACATATAATATAAAGCACTTTGATATTTTACTCCAATATTTATCCTGCTAATAATCTTATTTATCTTACTGTTAATGATGTATTTTATTAGAAACAGGGTATATATGATATATTTATGCACCTATATTTAACCTTATTGTCCTTTTATTTCTACTTTCACTTTGTCTTTATTCTATTTTTTTTATAATATTTATAAACCCCCCTCTCCCCTTGACATAACCAGTAAATTGCTTGTGTTTGCCTTGGAGGGATGGGGGGATTTGAACTTGTGGCCCTCAGGGGTTGGGTGTATTCTGCTGTTGGTGCACAACCCCGCTGACCTGTTTTTTCAACTCAAATGTAAATTTGCCCAGTCAACTATGTAACATTGTTTTTATTGTTTTTAGTTTTTCTACTTCCTGTTTATATGTCCTTTGACCTTTGAAACATACCATGTGACCTCATTTAGGGTCAAAGGTCAAATAAGACACCATTTTCAATTTGATAATTGTTTGGACCTTATATAAACCCACATGTGCCAGGCTAACATTATGTACACTTGAAGAAGCCTTTTGTGGCGAAACGTGTTGTGTTTTAATCTAAATAAAAGTATTTTTTCTGACTTTTAAATACTTTTATATTTATCCTTATTTTTTTACCTGGCATATCCTAAACATCTGAAGCTTTTTAAAAAAAAAAAAAAGGTTCTTGGTTACTAACGGGGTTATTTACTAAAGACTAGGTTAGGCTGCAAGACTTAAGGATCAGTGTTTAGCAAAAAAAAAAAAAAAAGGTTCAACTCAAAATATGAAGCGATTTGTCACTTTCTTTGGATTTTATCTAAGTATTATCTAAGTATAAAAACAATACAGAAAAATATGAGTTGCTTCTAAGTATTTAATTCACATGCATTTGCACTGCACATTTCTTTTAGAAGAATCATGAATGATGCCATGTGTCCTGCAATGCTAAGACAGCCCATTCAGAAGCCTATGGACCCAGTGCGAACAAAGCCCTGGGGCTCCCCCATGTATCTTTTTCCCCTCACCCCAGCTCTAAATGTGTCTCATTCCCTCGCCCCCAGCCCATCCATGTGTCCCATTTCCTTACTGCCAGCCCTTCCATGTGTCTCATTCCTTCCCCCAGCACCTCCATGTGTCTTATTCTCCCTAGTCCCTTAATGTGTCTCATTCCCCTCAGCCCCTCCATGTCTCATCTACACCCCAGCACCTCCATGTGTCTCATTCACTCCCAACCTCTCAATGAGTCTCATCCCTGCCCAGCTCCTCCATGTGTCATGTTCCCCCAGCCTCTCCATGTGTCTCATTCCCTCCACCCATCCCCCTCCATTTATCCCATATTTCCCCCCAGCCCATCCATGTGTCCCATTCTTCCCCTCCATGCTACTCTCTGTCCCATTCCCACCATGTGTCCCATTTCCTCAACCTCCAGCCCCTCCATGTGTTCCATTCCCTCCATGTGTCCCATTTCCTTCCCCTCCAGCCATGGTCTGACAGGAAGTTTGCTCTCAGTGAGCATACAGCGGTGTGAGGGAAGCAGCACAGCGCTCCCCTTCTGATGCTAACCTGGCAACCGCGTGTCCTGGGCTAGTGTGCACCGGCCCTGAACTTATGCTGGCGGCCCAATCACTGCTGCGACTCCTGCGACTTTGGTAGGTACACCACTGAGCCCATTGTCACAATTCAGTTTTTTTCACTAGTTTTAGTGACATGAAAATTGATTTGCAATATGTAGGAGTTTTCCCCATATCAATACTTCAGCCTCTACTTAGCAAGTGTTTTTTTTGTTTGTTTGTTTATTTATTTATTTTTGTCACCAAAATTTACTATTTTGGGAATATCTTCAAATTCAAGTTCAAAACAGCCAATATTCTCTAATTCAGCTAGGCTTCCAGTTCAGCTACCTTGGTCTTCTAATGTAAATTCACTTTGAATTATTAGCTTAGTGAATAACCATGTCAGTATTATTTGCAACCTTAAATACAAAATTAAACGATGTGTTCAAACTTCCACTACTCCTGGATGACATCAATGACTTTAGTACTCATCACCCCCAATGCATAGAATAAAAACCAAAGAAAAAAAGTTACCTGTAGACTACCCTAAATCCCTATGCACTTTAAATGCACTTTAAATAACTAGAGGTTATTAGTATCACTCTAATCACTAATTAGAGATTTTGCCTTTTAGGTCAATGAAGCAAGATGAATTGTTAGTGTAGGACTCACTCACTTAAGAGGTTTTACCTTGATGTAAGAAGATGAGCTTGCACTTTGATGGCCATTGGGGTGATACTAAAAATACCTAGTTATTTAAATGTGCATAGGCTTTAATTACAGCATTGTTTCCATGCTAGAATGGCATGGGCAACTCGCTAAAACAATTGTAAGTGAAGAGTTCATGTATTAAGCGAATAACTTATAGCATCTAGGTAGAGTTGCTCTGGCTATGAATTGGAAAAGGTGCTTTTTATGTACAGACAAGTCACAAACAGGTAAATGCAGAGTGGTATATGACATCTGTAATTAGTAAAATGTAGAGGTTAAACTCAGGCATTGACTGATGAATCCTGTCAGTAATTTTGTGACACAATCCAGACGCAATATTTTTGAGATGGCTGCTGATAAATTTGTTGCTTAGAGGCTGCATTTTACCAATCACAAAGGAATGAATCCTACGTTTTCAGAATCTGAATATGGACTTTTTCCCCCAGTTGTTGGTAACTTTTACTGACACATCATCAATTGGTAAAATGCTTGTCACAAAGCTATTAGTTTCCATTCTACAAAATAAAGTTTAGCAACTAGACCAAAAATGTAACATCTCCACCTGGTTTCTGTGCTAGTTGGTAAAAAAGCTGTACTTAACTCACATATATGTAAAGATAAAAAGACAAGTGTATATCTTCAAAATATCAATACAACTTAAAAAACAGATAGAAGTAAATTTAAATACAATTCATTAAATGAACCTTTAATGTGCCCTGTTGGAATTGCTATGACAGTTGGAATTGGAAAAAAAAAATTTTTCATGGTATACGTTAAAGTTGCTAAATTGTAAATGCTAGTTGATGATATCAGCAGAGGCAGATAAGTGTGTTGTACAGACATTAAAGTGTTGACCTTGGAAACTTATCAAATGCCTACAAAGTCATATAGTTACATACGCTGAAATGAGACATGCGTCCATCAAGTTCAGCTTTTATCACATTTATTTTTGCTGTTGATCTAAAAAAAAGGTAAAAATCCCAGTTTGAAGCACTTTCCAATTTGACAACAAACAAGAGAAAAATAATTCATGACCCCAGAATGGCAGTCAGATTTCTCCTTCGATCAAGAAGCTATTACCTCACATATTAGAAATTGTATCCCTGAATATTATGTTTTTGCAAGTCTTCATCCAGTTGCTGTTTAAACATCTGTACAGACTGATAAAACCACCTCTTCAGGAAGAGAATTCCACGTCCTTTTTCTATTTTTCTTATTGTAAAAAAATATTTCCTTTGCATTAGACTAAACCTCCTTTCTTGTGTCATATGTATAGTCCTTATGTGAATGTATATATTTTTTTTAAATTAGGTTTCGACATACAAGAGAAGATAATACATGTAACATGGCTGTGTGATACGAAAGCAAATACAAATACACAAAAATAAGTACTGCACTCAGTCTCCAACTACTTCTGGGTGACAGCTCCTGCTTTTGGCTCACACAGCCATTTTACAATGCTGCCACCCACCCATGTGTTCCCTATTAAGGATTAATAAGTATGTACTGGTTTAAAAAATGCCCCTCTCTGTCTCATTAGAGATATTTTACCTGAAACTGAAGAAAGCAAGGTGAATTGTAAGTGTAGGGCTCACCTAAGAGGTTTGCCATTATGTGGCAGGTGGGCTTACACCTAGTGGCCATTGGAGTGAAACAAAAAAAAACTAAATTTATTATTTAAATATGCATAGGTATTTGGAATAGTGCACAGCTAACTATTTTCTTTTGTTTTTATTGTATGTATTGGGGCTGATGTGTGCTACGGTCATTGCTGCCTCTCAGGAGTAGTGGGAATCTGACTTATCTCTGTGTGTTTGTATATACTGAAACTGGACTTAAGCTTCAACTGGACAACACATCCCTTTTTCTTTCTGGGCAGCAAATGCAGCCTTGGCTTGAGTTATTTCATCCTGAAAATCTGAATTAAAAACATTGACACCAATGTCAAGCAGGAGAAATCAACCTGATCACAACATATACTTATTACATTCATACAACCTGGAAAGATGGACCACCTGTTAAAGGAAGACTTTTGACACTGTAACTGATTCAGTGGACATAGTGTCTGCACCACCCTTCCATTTTGAATAGTTTAATACTAAATGGGAGACCCCGGCAGCCGATCCCCTCTGTCCTGCTCTGTCTAAGGAAAATGAAATAGCATGTAAGAGAATGTCAGCAGATGGCTTTCAGCTTATCATAGCTATATATAGCTGGTATACATTGGTATGACTAAGAAGCAGTGTAGTCTCTGCCGTCATAATTCCAGTGCACAGCAGAATTAACCAAAAGGCAAACCTTGGCAATGGCCTACAGGGCCGGTGCTAGACTGTTTGGCACCCTAGTCAACAGTTACTTGTACCTCCAAAACAAAAATCGGCAACTTTGTGTGTATCATTTACCACCCATCCCCGTTGTGCATCTCATTCTCCCTTAACATGTTTGTATGTCTCTTTTTCCCATTCCTCAGCCCTTCTGTGTCTCCCCCCACCCCCCCAGCCTCTGTGTGTGTCCTAGCTCTTTTGTGTCTCTCTTTCTCTCTGAACCCCTTTGTATGTTTCTTTCTTTTTTGCCACAGCCTCTTTTGTGCCTTTACCCAGAGCCCCTTTTTGTGTCTTGAGCAAGCCCCTTTGTGTGTTTCTTTCACCCCAGTCTAATATGCCTAGTGGTAATGCTGGTCTTGACCACCTATGGCCCAGGATTTAGAGTGAAAACCAGAAATGTAAATTTGTTTGTCACCATTAACCATCCCTATTGAAGAATGATGGGGCAGGGCAAACTGTTAACCTGCCTAGAGCCCGGTGGGATCTTCATTCTTCTCTGCTTCAGCGAGGGCTTTGCTGTTTGAGGACCGAGATCCTCATGGTTTAATAATTAATTTAAGGAAAGCACCAGAGGATTCCAGGCACTGTAATCAATTTAATGAGATGGTTATAGTGCCTCTAATGTCCCTTTAATCTGCAAACTGGACGTGTTGTGTGGTAGTTGAAACAAATATTATAGATACTACAGTTGGTGCATTGGCCAACAATATATCTCATGGATTTGCTTGCATTGTCCACATATATTATGTATATAATAATATATATGATGTCTGATATTATAAGACAGATTTTGATGTACATCAATTGTTTCTACACTTTATTTATTATATGTTCTCTACCTTTCCACAAAAAAATAGTAGTTCACTCCCTATTACTCCCTAAGCCCAAGAAGCTCTGCAAGATTTATTGTTATTTCTTTTACAATAAAAGTGGCTAATCCCTAAATCATGAACCTAAATCACAGACTGTTAGTGGTCCTTGAGGACTTGTTTGAGAGCAAATGCAATAAAATATAACCTATTCAACTTGACTGGCAATCTTATATTTACCCACAAGGTGGCAGGCAAATTTACCTCTTTTCTTTTGTGAGCCAACAACTTAATTTGATGAAAACTTTTTCCTAGCATTTAAAACATTTCTGCCTTTGTAGATAGCATAATAATCTAACATATCAACCATATGATACATAAATAGAAACAGAAATAAATCAAATTTGATAAAATTACATTACTTTTGTAACATGGAGGAGACCTCTGAAATGTGGCTGTTTGAAACAAATTGCATACCATTCAAAACGTTTCTTAAAGGCTTTATGAGATTTATTATTATATTATTATATACAACATTGTATGATATCCTGAAAATAACACGACCATTAATATTCTTTTGAAAAACACTAGGGACACTATACTAGATTTAGCTGGCATTTTATAGTGTGAATGCTGTGCTTCCATAGATCATGACCAGAAATCAGCAATTGCATAGAAACATCATCATTGCTGTGGATTTGACTGTTTTTAAAGCTCTCTGAGTCTATCAACGATGCCCAGTTCGACACACATTCCACATTAAAGCCATGCACTTGGTTAGACGAGAGGCAGAGCAGACAGGCACTGCTTACACTACTTTGGGTTTAAACCATTTGGAAGCGTTTTAGCCCCATACGTGAAGTTATTATGGTGCCCACTATTTTTTTAATTGCAGGGGTATCATGTTTCAGGACATAGTGGGTTAACAGGCATTCTAATATATGTGTAAATTGAAATGTAAATTATTATAGCTATTGAAGGGAAATGTGAGGGTCTGTTTAGGAGGGGGTTAAATGCATACAGTAAAGTAATATAAAGCTGTGTAGAAAGAGGGATCTAATTTGGTAAGGGAAATGTTTAGGTCGGTGTTCTCAACCCAGTCCTCAGGACCCCCTACCAGTCCAGGATTTGGAGATTACCTGGGTGTGTCTCAGGTGTTTAGAAAAAGGGGAAAAAACACCTTAGACTCTAAGGTGTTTTTTTTTTCTTTTTCTAAACACCTGAGACACACCCAGGTAATCCCTAAACCCTGGACTGGTAGGGGGTCCTGAGGACTAACGTTGAGAACCCCTGGTTTAGGAGGATGTGGTTGTCTATATAGAGGTGTAAGGGTTAAACTGCACATGTTTCTCTCTCAATACAATCTAGTTGTACCTCTCCAGACCCTAAGTTATAGATCTGCCCTTGAACAATAGACTATGCACAGGTAGGTGTACAATTCTATGATATGTGATGTGATTCACCATATTAGTTGCAGGCTTTCTTGGACCTTTCTATGATGCATTCATTCTTAGACAATTATGTATGTGCAGGGACCTCACAACAGGTCCCTATACTGAAGATGAGTTAGTATGTATACATGAGAGTAAAGAGTTCTGGTATACCTAGTGTAATACACAGAGGAGAGGGAGTCTAACTAACACTAAGTTGCTCACACTGGAAATGATAGGGATTCACTGGAACTTATACAGAAAATGGCAAAGAAAACACACTGAAGGATAGTGTACAAGGTCCAGGAGCTGACTCGTGATAATGGCTAAAATGAGGTGGTGTAAAATCACTTTGGGTAAATTGAGAGGGATAAAACTTAAACAGTGGAATTAATAAAGGATAAGATATGGGTACCTTAAGAGATAAAAGAGGGAATCAAAATTTAAAAATGCAGATAAAAAATATGTAAGAAAAATAAAATAAAAGTAAAAGAGGAAGGAAGTAAATGGATAAAAAAAGATATATAAATCAAAACAAAAATAACAAGAATAAAAATACGATAAAATGTGTAGAAAATAGAATAGATAAAAAACAGATGAGTAAAAAAACTACTGGATTGGTGTGCAACAGATATATGTTCAGTACTAGTATCTCTATCCTTGATGCAGTACAGGGTAAATGATACCCCCACCAAATAATATACTTTGTAGAAACAAAGATGAATGCAGAGAATCTCTGGTAATATAGCAACACAGTATATGGAACTGTTTGCTAGTGCAATACAAACAATGTATCGCTATGGACTGAAGACAATGTGGAAACTGGATCTAAATATCGTAAAAACTAGTTTATTCGACAAAATGTTTAAAAATATAGATCAGGAACAGTTCACAGAGGTATTACCAGTCTTATGAAAATCAAACGTTGGCAGGAACCTTTGGATCAGGCTAGGATGGATGCGGATTGAATTTGCTAGCTTGCCTCAGGAATTCCGGCTCCATAGAAAGGGCAAGCTTCTTTGCTTCTATCTTATACTGTATATATTTGGGCCAATTCCTGTAAGCTTGTGGTGTGAAATGCTATATTCCATGTCAGGCATTTTGGACTCTTTGATGCTCTTCCCCCCAGAAATGACTCTGCAGGCATGGCAATCCTTTAGCATTATAAAAATTGGAACTTTATTGAAGAACAATAGGTGTAGGGTCCAAGTATATTTTAGTTAATTTGCAGATGATATCCTTCTCTATAATTACACATCCTATAGTCTCCCTATAGTGCTTCATGCATTGCTTACACTGTTTGGGAACCCCTCCTAGTACGCATTAAATGTAGCAAAAAAACCCCACTTTGCTGATTACCGCCCTGGAATTGGATGTGCTTCAGAAATAATATCCTTATGAATGGTGCACCAACTTTATTAAATATGTAAATGTTCACATCTCTAAGATGGTCCCAGAAGTTTATAATATAAATTACTTACTGCTTATTAATCAGACTGTCTCACTTGAAAACATGTCACATTGTGTGATTTTATTAATTACAATTTGAGGGACTTGCCTGACAAGCCAGACAGACAGTCCAGAAAATTACATTTTCAAGCCCTATATTTACCCCTGTAACTTTCCAAAACACCATATAACTTGTAGATGGGGGTACTGATGTACTCACGAGACTTCACTGAACACTAATATTAGTGTTTTAAAACAGTACGATTATATCATTAGTGAAAGTGCAGTTTTTGAGTGAAAAAGGCAAAAAACAAATATGAATGCTAAGTTTGGCTAATGTTTGTGACTAAGTGGCTACTTAAAAAGACTGGATATACCACATTTTGAATACCCTAGGTTGTCTACTTTTTTCAATGGTATGCCATTATGGGGGTAATTCTCATTCCTGGGCTGCCATTCGGACTCAAAGGCAACATAACCAATCTGGCAAATTAGTGTGCAAAAACAGAAATGGACAAGTCTTATATTTGACCCTGTAACTTTCCAAAACACCCTGAAACCCAAACATGAGGGGTACTGTTGTACTCATGAGATATTACTGAACACAAATACGATTTGTTTTAGAGCAGTACAATGTATAATGACGATGATATCATCATTGAAAAGGTAGTTTATGTGTGAATAAATGCAAAAAAAATAATAATTTTGCTGATTGCTGACTTTGGTCAGCGTTTGAGACTAAGTGGCTAAAAAAAAAGACTGGACATATGCCGTGGGAAGTCTTCTTTTGCAAATGGTACACCATGATGGGGGTTCATTTCCATACCTTCTCCAAGGCAACATAAGCCCAACAAACCAATCTGGTAAAAACTGAAAATGGTGAAAACCCTATATTTAACCCTGTAATTTTCCAAAACACAATAAAACATGTGCATGGGGGTACTGTTATATTCTTGAGACATTGATTAACATAAATGTGTGTGCTTTATCGCTAACAGTGTTATAAAATTCACAGTTAAAATGTCACGCAGAACTTGAAAAATAACAATATTTTTTAATTTCACAATTTTTTTAGATTTATTCATATTAAATTATGTTTCATATATTAATATTTGATGTGAAATTTCAAAACAAAACAATATATACTAAGTATAGGTGCACTTACTATGAAAGAGGTAAATGATGGTTGAACAAACATGTATCGCATATTCCAGATTGCCTCCATCCTTAACCCCTTCAGGACGGAGTCAATAGTGCACGTTCTGATCAAAACAAAACGTAAACAAAAACTGGAAATTGCGCTATATGTCTGTTCACCCGTAGTTCCCCTCTTTCATATTATATGCACCCACACTTATTATACATAATTTTGTTCAGGAGAAACAGGGCTTTAATTTCTCATTAACTATTCATATATGGAACATAATTTATTATGAATAAAAATTTAAAAAAAATGTGAGAAAATAAGATTTTTTTTTTAAATTTGTATTTCCGTCTGACATTTTAGCTGTGAATGTTATAATACTGTTAGGTTTTACTGCAAAAAAAATGCACATATTTATAATCAGCGATGTCTCACGAGTACAACAGTACCCTCCATTAACAGGTTTTATGGTGTTTTGTAAAGTTACAGGGTCAAATATAGAATGTTCCATTTTGAAATTGAAATTTGCCAGATTAGTTACCTTTGAGACGGTGTGGTAACCAAGGAATGAGAATTACCCCCATAATGGCATACCATTTGAAAAAGTAGACAACCCAAGGTATTGAAAGTAGGGTATGTTTTGTCTTTTTTAGTAGCCACTTAGTCACAAACAAATTTGATGACTTGAGGAACAGAGCGTCTATTCTATACCAGACTTTACCCTTTATTATATTCAATATTAGGTTTATATCCTCCTTCTCTCTCCATCTCTTCCCCCTCCCCTTTCTGGATTTTTTACCCCTGGTCCCTTCCTTGTATGTTAGGAATCCTATTGTTCATTATCTATCTCCTTCCCCACATCAATAGATCCTATACTGATGCTTAAAGGGACAATATAGTTACCAAAATAACTTTGACTTAATGAAGCAGTTTTTGTATATAGACCATGCCTCTGAAGTTTCAATGGTAATTATCTGCCACTTAGGAGTTAAATTGCTTTTGTTTCTGTTTATGCAGCCCTATTCACTCCTCCCATTCCTGTGATTCACACAGCCTGCATGAAAACAAAATGGCTTCATTTTCAGATGTAACTTACTTTAAAAAATATTTATCAAATGCTCTGTAAATTGATATTTAATCACACACAGAAGGCTCCAACAGGGTTTGGCAAGCTATTAGTAGAGCAGGAAATAATACGTTCGAAATTAAACATAATTTGCCATAAAGGAAATGTAAACATTAGATCTCACTTTACAGGAAGTGTTTAGAAAGGCTGTGTGAGTCACATGCAGAGAGGTATGACTAAGGCTGCATAAAAAATTTCTTTAACTATTAAATGGCAGAGAGTTTAGCAATGAGACTGCATGGTCATGATCTATACACCAAAACCGCTTCTTTAAGCTAAAGTTGTTTTGGTGACTCTAGTATCCCTTTAAGATCTGCTACAAATTTGTTAAAAGTTTACATTGAATTTTTTAGCACTCCAATAATGTTGTAAGGGAGTGGGTGTATAAGCTGTAAACATCAGTATGAGGTATTCCATACTGACCTTTCATAATTCTGTTAAATCTTTCAGCAAGCTTCCTCGGTATATAACCTTTGATTACTTTCAATAATAATCCATTTTCTTAGTGACTAATTTTGTTATATTGAATTAGGCATTGCTTTAAGTTGAAAACCACTCTATTTGAGGTTTGCTTTACAAGATATTCTATAGTAATATTTTTATACTTTTATTTTTGTATACATCTGGCCTAAGTTGACCAATATTCACGTGTGTCCCATTTTTCCTATGTATTTTTTTTTTCTTGCATTGAAAAGTGCGTTATTCGAGCAAATAAAGATTTGTGTTTTCACTGTGTGTCAGAAGAATTAGATTAGGACACCCCCTTCTCACCTGTTTGGTGATTTGCTTTTTTTCTTCTTTTTAACTTTGTTTAAATCCAGGCCCAGTTTTTAACCATCTAGGCCCAGAATTGAAGCATTAGTGTTAAGATTTTAGCTATTTAGTGGCATTCGGTTACGATTGAAATTCAGACCAAATTCAGGCCTATTCAATGCCTGAATTGCAAAATCCAAGCATTGTTGAATAGTGTGGTGTCCAATTTTGCAGCTGGTATGGCCCCGTGTGCAGCAGGATAATTTTGTCCTTTTCTGCACGGGGCATTTGGACTTTAGACAATTCTTACACCAGCATGCCGAGTCTTATAATGCATGGCAACCATATGTTGTACAATGGTCAAGATCAAGAAATTAAAACAAAAAAATATGTAAATTCTTTCAGACTTTGATTAGTAGCAATTCAATATCACATGCAAGTCTATGCTACATCTGCATCTAAACTTCAAAAAAAAAATCATCTTCCATACTTTTTCCTACAGTTCTAAACCAGGCAGTATTTTTTATTGTTTAAGTTTTGGTTCAAGAATATGCACTGACACTGTCTTCCTGTACACAGTAGCTTTCTATACTCTCATGTACTTCTGCCAATGTTGTTTTCAATAATACTTCCAGGCTGGGGTGGACGTTGTCCCAAAGCTCCTCTGTAAGCCAATCAGTCTTAACTTTGGTTTATGTGAGGTGACATGGAGTACAGAGCCATGGGCTCTCTTACAAAGTCAGGGGGAGCAACAACAATATAGTGATGCAAAATAGCCTTGTGACACATACGAAAACACTAATTCAATTGCAAAGTAAATACACCACCTTCTCTTTTAGAAAATTACTGGTAAATGTAATAAGTGGGACATTAAATGCAATTATTGAAGAGAGCTAATTAAGATAATACATTTTGTTATTCGTGATTCATTTATGATGTATATGTTTCTGTCACTTAAATAGTTAAGGTAATTAAGATTCATATAGATACAAACTTTATAATTTTTGAAAACAGCTACTTCGTCTAATAGAATTTTAATTTAGATTATCCATAGAACATTAAAGTTTGGCATTTAACCCATCTGACAAGTCATAGATTAAGTAAACATAAAAGAACCATATTACTGAATGCTATATTGGCACCTCCACAAATCCATATGCACAAGGAACTCTCAATCTGTCAACTCTTTCAGTAACCATGGTATCTGATCCTTGCATGAATATTTCACCTTGGATGACTGCCGAAAACTACTTATACAAAGGAAAGGAAACAACATCACTTGTCACTTCTTAATCTGATAATATGTTGTCCTTATTTAATTTAATCTCAATTTAATGTACATGTGTATATATTCATGCCCCCTTTAGAATGTTCCATAGAGGAAGCTGTTGGTCATAAATGTTTGTGTTTCATGATAAGTGTTACAGTTCCAAAGTTATGTTGATCCTTCAGCTGTGTAAATGAACATACAAAATTAACAACAATTATAACAACATATATTTTTACCAGTACATCTAGTCTATCTATAGAAAATGCTGGAAGAAATATAAATGTAATAAAATTACTATTATCCCTATTACTGTTTTCCCCATCTGGAAGTTTTCAGATCCCTATGGATAGTAAATCTCTCACCTAAATATTTTCAGTAAATCATACATTATGAGTATGTCTAGGCTTCTGCTGGAAAGTTCATATCAGGTGCACTAACTAGCTATCTGCTATAAAATCTCTCTTTAACAGATAAAAGGCAGCCATGGATGGAGTGAAGGAGGGTGATATTTAGCTATATTGTCTTTTCAGGCCCTATCAGTCTTGGGACTGCATAAATCAAATTAAATTGCTCTTGTATAAATCATAAAAGACCCAGCTTCCCCTCTTGGGCCTCAGAATGTCTGGATTCATTTTTTTATATCTGCTGTGTGTGTGTAGTATCTGCAGTTTTAGAGTAACTGCAACATTTATATTGTAGGTTTGAAACTGCCTCTAGTGGCTGTTACCAGACAGCCACTACAGACACTAACTCCATGAAATGGCCTGGACTTCTTAACTCTTTGCATGAGGACATCCAGCTTCTTGAAAAACCCCATAGGAAAGCATTGATTCAACACTTTCCTATAATCAGGGCCTAATGTGCACGTAGTGCTCACTGCGATGCACGTTAGGTTCCCTTCTCGGCACTGATGTTGGAGGAGGCGGAGGCAGAGCAAGCACCAAGGGACTTCAACACTGGAATCAGGCAAATACAAGGAGGGACACGTTAATGTCAGGAATACAATTTTGTATTCCTAACATTGTAGTGTCCTTTAAATGTGAAATTCACTTTGAACTCTTGACAATTCTCACTTTTGTGAATAACCCTGATAGTCATCAACATTTTAGGTTCCTTAGAATTTCCCCTACAACTGATCCTGAAGCATTGCTCACAGTATATCCTCATGTCCGCACCAGGTGTAAGACAATGGGTCAAACATTATTTTCTAATTTATCTAATGTTACACCAGATAAGCACATTAATGTTTCTTAAAATTCTTAGAGCATATTGTAGGGAATCATATAGAAAAAGATAATCAAGTTAAAAAAATAGCAGGGTTAAGAATTTTTCCAATTTAGCTGCTTTCTAGTATACAATTTAAAATTCTATTGTGAATTCATAATTTTATATAAAGTAAGTAAATCCTAAAGCAGTGAATTGTAGTTCACTAAAACTACATTTTTCAAACTTTAAACCAAAATCCCTATATTTTGTACTGAAAATAGAGATTGAGTATTTTTCCAACTCAGCAGCTTTCATCTATATTTAGCAAGTTTGCTTTTCAATTTTCAACTATTTCAATTATAGTAATTAACTGTCCTTCAATATTCCAGCACGTGTAAATCTAAATAACATTATTAAGAGTCATTGTACCTTAAGCCCGAGACTACACAGCTCAGGTTATTTGGTGAAATGTAAATAAATACAATAAAATGTGTGCTTTGTGAAAGATCATAATTAGTTAATTGGAAACATGCATATAGGATTTTAGTGATGGAAGTGACAGAAAGGTCACTCACTCACTGAAAAATAACATTTGTGTTGTTTTTTTCTGGATTCAGCTAATTCGTTACTATCTACAATGAAGATAGAAAGATAGATAGATAGATAGATAGATAGATAGATAGATAGATTAGAGAGGAAGAGGTTCTGTTTCAAATGTCAAAAGTAAAGACAAATAAGTCGATGGGGCCTGATGCAATTCACCCAAAGTTATTAAAATAACTTGGTGGTGTACTAGCAAAACCATTAACGGATTTATTAACCAATCATTGTTTAGAGGAGTAGTCCCAGAAGATTGGAAATTTGCGAATGTTTTACCCATTCACAAGAAAGGTAGTAGGGAGGAGTCGGGCAACTGTAGACCAGTAAGTCTTACTTCAGTAGTGGGGAAAGTTATGGAAACCATGTTAAAGGATAGGATTGTTGAACATCTAAAATCACATGGATTTCAAGATCAGAAACAACATGGGTTTACTTCAGGGAGATCATGCAAAACTAATCTTATTGATTTTTTTGATTGAGTAACTAAAATAATAGATCAGGGTGGTGCAGTAGATATTGCCTACCTAGATTTCAGTAAGGCATTTGACACTGTTCCACATAGAAGGCTCATCAATAAACTGCAATCTTTAAGTTTGGATTTCAATATTGTTGAATGGGTTAGGCAGAGCTAAATGACAGGCAACAGAGGGTTGTTGTCAACGGAGTATATTCAAAGCAATGTCTAGTTACCAGTGGTGTACCTCAGGGATCTGTACTTGGATCCATTCTCTTTAATATTTTTATTAGTGATATTGCAGAAGGTCTTGATGACAAGGTATGTATTTTTGCTGATGATACTAAGATATGTAACAGGGTTGATGTTCCAGGTGGGATAAGCCAAATAGGAAATTATTTATGTAAACTAGAAAAATGGTCAGAGCTGTGGCAACTGACATTTAATGTGGATAAGTGCAAGATAATGCATCTTGGACGTAAAAACCCAAGGGCAGAGTACAGAATATTTGATACCCTACTAACCTCAACATCTAAGGAAAGGGATTTAAAAGTAATTATTTCAGATGACTTAAAGGTAGGAAGACAATGTAATAGAGCAGCTGGAAATGCTAGCAGAATGCTTGTTTGTATAGGCAGAGGTATCAGCAGTAGAGCGAAGTGCTCATGCCATTGTACAGAACACTGGTGAGACCTCACTTGGAGTATTGTATGCAGAGTTTACTTTCGCGAGGCTGAGCATTGCCATGGTAACCGTGGCAACGTTCCGACCTCGTGAGAGGAACCTGGTATAGCTGCTGGCTAGATGTCCCCCTAGTCCTCCTCTCCCTCCTCAGCCGATGGCCGCATGTCAGTGCCTGAGGACCGGTGAGGGAGATCTTTGATTCTGAATTTTTTTGTTTTGGTTGAAGAATGGTTCACCGAGCCAAATCTTTTTCACATACACAAAACTACAAATTACTTGTTGGACCAAAAAATATTTTAGGCAATACATTAATTTGTTTAATTATAATGAGGGAGCTTTCTTACCCCAATCCTTCGGCCTGTGATATTAGGGTACTATTTAGTGAGATTTAAGAACTTCATTACCTTGTTTTGTTAGATACAATGTCAAAATCATGTTTTATTTTTAAGATTAATTTTATAATTAGAGTAATTACTAAAGATCTCTAGGGCAAGAATTCACAATAAATTTTTCCTCTGGAACACTTTGACATAGTGTATCAACATCGAGGAAGCCCACTCTCTTCCCCCCGGGAAATAATTGGGTCTTTTTTGTATGTGCCGGTGTGTCTGTGTGTCAAGGTGTGTGTATCTGGGTTTGTATGTGCCAGTGCGTGTATCTGTATGTCAATGTGTATCTGTGTGTGTGTGTGTGCGTATCTGACACACAGATACGCACACACACTGGCACATAGTGACACACAGATACACACACCTTGACACACAGTGTATATCTTGTGGGTGTATATATGTGTCAAATTGTGTGTATCTGTGTGTGTATGTGCCGGTGTGTATATATGTGTTGTATGTGCCAGTGTGTGTATCTCTGTGTCAGTGTGTATCTGTGTGTGTGTTTGTGTCTGACACACACACACACACACACACACACACAGTCAGATATGCACTGACCCACACATCTTGACTCACAAATACACACACACTCAGATACACACAGTGACATATACACACACTTGCACCCACAGATACACACACTGGTACATACACACACTCAGATACACACACAAACACACTTAGGCACATTCAAACACACTGATATATACTGGCACATACACACACATACATACTGACTCACACACACTCAGATGCATACAGTGACACATACACAAACCTTGACACAAAGATACACACTGTGACACACTCAGACACACATACTCTTTGACAGACACACATACACTCTCACTGACAAACACACCTACTCTTTTACAGACACACATACAAACACATATACACTTTCACTGACAAGAGCACATACATTCTCACTGACAAACACATACACACTCACACACTCACTGACAAGCACACATACACTCTTACTCCAAACACACATATATTCTTTGACAGACACACAAACACATACAAACTCCCTAACAGACACACATACAATATTTTTTTTTAAATTTTACACCACCCAGCCCCCTTACCTTTGGGAGTGCTGACATGGAGTCTCTATGTCCCTATGGTCCAGTGGGGCTGCTGGGCTGAGCGTGCGGTCCCTGGGGTCCAGTGGGACTGCTAAACAGCTGGCGTGCAGTCCCTGAGGTCCAGTGGGGCTGCTGAGTGGCTGGCGTGCGGCGAGTGAGCAGTGATCTCCATGCTCAGCTCCATTGTGTGCCTCTTAAGGATGCCGGAGCTGGAGTGATGTCATATTCCGGCTCCAGCATCACTTCTGTGTGCGCGAGGAAGCTGAGCAGGGAGATCACTGCACACTGCTTCCTCGCCACTCGCTGCCATTTTATTTTTAGAAATTTTGGCGGAACACCAATTGGGAAACGCTGCTCTAGAGTATTTCATACTGCTGGGATTAAAGTTATGGGCTCCAACAAGGTGAGAAGCACATCATCACCAAACAAAGATATTTAAAACAACTGATGAGATATCTTTAAACCTTGTATTTGTTCATTCTCTCTAATCATACATGTTAAATAGTTCTATAGTAAGAATGTATAATAAAAGGACTAGTGGACAGCCTTGTCTTAAGCAATTTCTCACTGGAAACAGGGCTGATTCAAAAATAGGATTGACAGTCTTTGTGGTGGGATTAGAATATAATAACATGGTCTTATCCTTAAGCAAGCCCAAAATTACCCTTGTCAGAGTCAAGGAATCTCCAACTGACTTTGTCAAAAACTTTCTCAGCATCTAGTGATACAATTGTGGAATCATATTTAAAAAGATTGATTTTTTTGAATTAAATTAAGATTTTTTCGAGTGTCGTCTGTGATGCCTCTTCCCAATTAATTAGTTAACTAGTTTTAGACGATTTGACAATATTATTATTATTATTGGCATTTATAAAGCGGCAACAAATTCTGCAGCGCTGTACAATTGGGAAAAGTAGTCAAGTAAAATTAAAAGGCCTTCATGCAGGGATGTATGGTGACTTGGGGGCTAAGGAAGAGAGATAAAGCAGTTACTTAAAAGACAATATGTAAGAATACATTTTTACATCTAAATGTATAAGATTGATCGGTCTGTAGTTAGTAATTAGAGTTGGATTTTTACTTTATTTAACAATAGGAATAATTGAAGCAGTAAACATTTCTTTAGGAAAGGCCTTATTATCGGATACATCAAAAATAAAAGAGAAAAGGCACAATACTATTAATACATTTTTTATACGGTATGGCAGTGCAGCCATCTGTGCCTGGGGATTTACCTGGCTTAAGATTTTTAATCACATCAATGATTTCAGATCATCTATAGAGAGCATTCATATTATTTATTTTATCATGAGAAATCTTAAGCAGTTGTAAGCTATCCAAAAATGAGTCAATATCCTTAGTAGCATTAATATTGTGTAGCTTATAAACAGATTTATAAAAATCCGCAAAAGCTTGAGATATATCTTTAGGGGAAGTTAAAAATGTTAAATGTGTCCAACCCCCTGTTCCCATCCAGGCCTGTGTGTAGTGTTATTTCATAAAATAAATGTGGGAGCCATCTAATCAGAGTGCTCTGACATCCAAGTCTCGAAAGGAGCCAAAGTGTAACAGCCCTTACCCGGTCCGTGTGCCGGCAGGTGTCCTCTTATCTATGTCTTTACCATCATCTTGTTCTCATCTCACCTCCTCTACAGATTTTGTTTGAACTTCCTCTTTCAGCATCTTTTAAGAAAGTGCTCGCAATGTGAGCAGCGTTCCCAATACTGTACGGACCGCGTGCCCGATCAGACTGTTCGGCGCACATAGCCCGCCAGGAGCAAGGAGTTTTCGAGCCTCACGTGGCTCGAGCACTCCAGTCTTCAGGCGAGCCACGTGCGGCTCGAAAACTCCTTGCTCCTGGCGGGCTACGTGCGCCGAACAGTCTGATCGGTCCGTACAGTATTGGGAACGCTGCTCGCATTGCGAGCACTTTCTTAAAGGGGAAATGGGAAAATGGGAGCCTAACCTTGCGGTCGGCTCCCATTGGCTCCCATTTAGTGAATCATTTTGTAAAAGTGCTTTCTTGAAGATTTTACTTCACTGGATTTGTGAAGTTCCAGAAACTAGTAGAAACTCAAAGTAAAAAATTATATGGGCTATAATTAGGATGAGTTGTAATGTGTCTGGATATGAAGAGTAAAAGGAAAAGTGATAGTTGGGAGATTGTTGGTAAACGGGGTTAATGAAAAATAGCTTTAGATTAAATAGACTAAAATGTTAATATCCAGAGTATGTGAAAAAGTATTTTATGACATTCTAATTTCGTTCACTATTTAAATGTATATTCATTTTCTTTCTGGAACACTAAAGCAAGAGGCTGCTTAGAGTGATAACTGACCGGAACCCAGAAAGGGTTAAAAGACGCTGAAAGAGGAAGTTCAAACAAAATCTGTAGAGGAGGTGAGATGAGAACAAGATGATGGTAAAGACATAGATAATACAATTAAATATGACGTCAATGAATCAATGACAGCAATTGGCTAAAATAGATCCTGTCTCTGGAGCTAGATCATTAGGCTTCTATTCACAAATCCTTTCAAGACACTTGTTGGTACTCTTTGCAAATCCTCCACAGGAGATCTCTGAACAGTTTGCCCCCTCTTTTATTTGCTTAAGGGACAATAGTTGTTTGCAACTGAGCGTATCAAGTTTTACTTAAGCTTTTGTCTTAATGCAAAATTAGATTTCTTGTGTCTTATAAGTTAATAGAATTGTAACTATGTATTAGGGTGTTCAGCATTGTAACCTGATATCCATTATGTCATTTTTAAAATAAAAAAAATTTGAAAAAAAAGTGAATAGCACCTAATACAGATTTATCTGAAATTAACTCTTTTGCTGTGTCAAGCACAGAAATTAGTCTTTCATGAACACGCATGTTTTCTCTCAGCTCAGTTATCTCTTCTCAGAATTTGATTCTTGAGAAGCTCTTCATGTCTTTAGCCTGGTTGTTGAGAGGTAAGCATGCATTTGCTCATAAAAAAAATATTTTTTGCTTTTATCTTCTTACTATATCCATTGCTGCCCAAAACCTTGGAAATAATCCTATAGTGATAGGGCCCGAGATATAATGGTAATTAGAGACAAAGTCTTTCCTGATGCCTACAGTGCCTTGCAAAATTATTCACCCCCCTTGACTTTTTACCTATTTTGTTACATTACAGCCTTAAGTTTAATATTTTATTAATCTGAATTTTATGTGATAGATTAGAACACAACAGTCTAAATTGGTAAAGTGAAATAAAAAAAATATATACATAAAACTATTTTTTAGAAATAGAAAACAGAAAATTGGCATGTGTGTATGTATTCACCCCCTTTGTTATGAAGCCCATAAAAAGCTCTGGTGCAACCAATTACCTTCAGAAGTCACATAATTAGTGGAATGATGTCCACCTGTGTGCAATCTAAGTGTCACATGATCTGTCATTACATATACACACTTTTTTTGAAAGGCCCCAGAGGCAAGAGGCACCACTAACCAAACACTGCCATGAAGACCAAGGAACTCTCCAAACAAGTAAGGGACAATGTTGTTGAGAAGTACAAGTCAGGGTTAGGTTATAAAAAAAATATCAAAATCTTTGATGATCCCCAGGAGCACCATCAAATCTATCATAACCAAATGGAAAGAACATGGCACAACAGAAAACCTGCCAATAAGCCGTACACTCCATAGAGTTGAGCTTTATGGCAGAGTGGCCAGAAGAAAGCCATTACTTTCAGCAAAAAACAAAATGGCACATTTTGAGTTTGCGAAAAGGCATGTGGGAGACTCCCAAAATGTATGGAGGAAGGTGCTCTGGTCTGATGAGACTAAAATTTTACTTTTCGGCCATCAAAGAAAACGCTATGTCTGGCGCAAACCCAACACATCACATCACCCAAAGAACACCAGCCAGGACTGGGAAACTGGTCAGAGTTGAGGGAAAGATGGATGGTGCTAAATACAGGGATATTCTTGAGCAAAACCTGTACCACTCTGTGCGTGATTTGAGGCTAGGATGGAGGTTCACCTTCCAGCAGGACAATGACCCCAAACACACTGCTAAAGCAACACTTGAGTGGTTTAAGGGGAAACATGTAAATGTGTTGGAATGGCCTAGTCAAAGCCCAGACCTCAATCCAATAGAAAATCTGTGGTCAGACTTAAAGATTGCTGTTCACAAGCGCAAACCATCCAACTTGAAGGAGCTGGAGCAGTTTTGCAAGGAGGAATGGGCAAAAATCCCAGTGGTAAGATGTGGCAAGCTCATAGAGACTTATCCAAAGCTACTTGGAGCTGTGATTGCCGCAAAAGGTGGCTCTACAAAGTATTGACTTTAGGGGGGTGAATAGTTATGCACATTGACTTTTTCTGTTATTTTGTCCTATTTGTTGTTTGCTTCACAATAAAAAAAAAATCTTCAAAGTTGTGGGCATGTTCTGTAAATTAAATGATGCAAATCCTCAAACAATCCATGTTAATTCCAGGTTGTGAGGCAACAAAACACGAAAAATGCCAAGGGGGGTGAATACTTTTGCAAGGCACTGCATATAATTAGAGAGAAAGCAAATCTGTAAACCACACTGGAAAACACTCTTACTAATTAAACATGCAAGACATTTGCTACAATTACATAATACTGTATGTACACACCAGAGGAAAGAAAGTAGAGATAAGCTCAGAATCTCCCAACAAGAGAGCTGTCATGCAATATTGATAGGAATGTAGGTGGCTCTTTACCTACATGCCGAATTGAAACATCTCTAACATTGCCTTTATACTTGAGCCAGTTTCTAACAGCCTCAATTAAATTAATTTAGTTCAATCTTGATATTGTCCACATTTATTGTACAAATATATGATTTTTGTCCATTGATTAATAAGAAGGATAGAAGTATTTATATTTTCTATATATTATTGGTGTGCAGTCCTTTTTTTTTTTTTTTTTTTGCTTGTTTGTTTTTTGGTTTAGGCATCAGATAAGACCTAATAGGAACATTCAACTGTCTTAATAGGAGTTTTACCTTTTATAAGGGAATGCTATGTTTATGCACATTTAAGAATTGTCCCCAATTTATATAGATATGTTGTTATATTTTAGATTTTTGAAAAAAAAAAGGTGATTTTTATTTATATCTGGGACGAGATCAGCAAAACCTGTTCCTGATGGAAAAATATTGGATCAGTGTTTAAAATATCCCCCCTGTCTCTTCCCGTGTACTGGAAAGAACTATGTGCTCATAACCCACCATATAAAAATAGAATTCAGGTGTTCATTGCTACCATTATCACAAAAAAAAAAAAAAATACAATCCAGGGAAGCAGAATTATTTTATATTAAAAAAAAAAAAAAAAATGAATAATGATAGTTTTAACTAAATAAAGCCACAATCCATCAGTTTATCCATGTTTCAGTTTATCCTGAAAGTTTAGAGACATAAGAGTGAGGTTATAAATGTGAATCTTGATAAGCACATACTGAGGTTTTTAACACAAGGCATAAGGAGCAGTTTAAAGCTTTAATCCACTGCCAGCACTCACAGACTGCCTTGGAAAAAACAATAATTGATCACAAAAAAATGAAAGAAAAGTAAGACTGGAAAAACAAAACACCACATCAGTGTAAAACATATTAAAGTAGAAACATTGCCACATGAAATATATAATAAAGTCTCTTCGATACAACAATTAGAGTAGACATTTAGCCATATTAGTCCAGTGATGCAGCTGTAAAATAACAGAGGAAATTCATATCCTATAATACTTTTTTATTGGACTGGATTTTGGAACGACAAGCTTTCAGGAGATCCTCCCTTTCTCAACTCTAACGCATTTGTGAGTAAAAAGAACACATAGAATTAAAAGTTGAGTTGTGATACAGGGGTTAAAGCAGCACTGCCATGGCCGTATCTGTTTATAGTTAATCCCACTCCTGACTCCACTACATTTGATTGTCCCCTAGTCATCCACAAATGCCCCTAGGTCCCCCATTTCATCTTTTTTTTACCTCTTTATTCCTTGTCCGGATATAGCTCTTAGCCGCTGCCATCTTAGTGTTCCCATATGAAGGCCCTGTGGGACACATCATCTGCCCACACTAGCTAGCACTGTGAAATTTCCGTCCATGTCCAGTTGCACACTTAGGCATTCACTATTGTCCGAAATTCAGATGGGAATTTTGGCTATTTGTTCATTCATCAGAAAGACGAATGAATGAATAGAAATTAGAAGGAACGAAGGAAGGCCGAATTTAAATTGTAGCTTCCTCCTTGTAATATTTACAAATAGAAATGGCGGGGAGCAGAGCTCACTCTATGGGAGTCAATATGATATTGGGTATTGGGGAAGGATATTGTGTTGCTTTGCACACCTTATAACATATTATTTTCTATCTTTGCATATATATATATCTCCATTATGGTTTACAGTATTGCATTGTAATGAAACATATGCTAGTGTTTAGTGATGTTTTGATTGCAGTCGTTCTTTTGTTTGTTTGCTATTTCTATGTGGTGTTGATGATGCTTTTGTTGATGATGTTTTAGCTATATACGTTAATATATTATGCGTTTCTGTGGTTGTTTCCCACTTTGGTATTTTTTATAGGGCATTATTGAGTGAACAGTGTTTTTTATATAGTGTATACTGAATGTTATTTTTCATGATTTTCCTTTCTTTTTACCAGTGTATGGTCTTTTTCTTCCCTAACCTAAGATTTCACTTGTATATGTTTACCCCTCAACCTATAGGCCTGTAAATTTTTAAGAGGGATCTGATATACTCAACCTTTTAAGACCTTTTTTTTTTGTGCACATAATTCGTTTTTATCAGGAATATTTTTTTCCCCACTATTTTTATTTTTATCTGTGTTTTTTTTTAAATTATTTTATTTATTATTTCATCTCTGGTTTTGTAGTGATAATTATTTTTGGAAGACATGAGATATTGAGATAATGTATTTTTCCATTTCTTTTTTTATTTACTAATACCGATGCCATGTTTATTTAGGAACTATATTATACATTTATGATATATGATAGCATGCTCTGTGTTTATGTATGTGTTATTGATTCTCATATATATTCTAAATACTTTTTTGGGAGATGGGGTGTCTATTGCCCCCTGTTTTTTTCCTATGTGTCTTTTTCCTCTTTTTCATTGTTATTTCCCATAAAATATAAAACTTTTTATTAAAAAATATTTAAAAATAATTTAATTGCCAAATAGTTCAATTGTATGCAACAACTGTCTGCTTTACTCTACCTCTACCTCTCTTGAACTTCTTAGCTCTATATTTAAACTGTGTCTATCTCTATATCTAGGGCCTAATGCCACCATACATTTGACAAATAGAAAGCCTCTTCATTTACACTAGGTATTCTAATAGTATTGAATTAGTTAGTACTGAAAAACAGTGCAGTTAGGGGTGTTGATATGCATCTCAGCTGAATGGAAGAGTGAGTGTCACTCCACAGGTGAATTGGCTTTTCGGATGCACTGCTTCCTACAGGCAACAAAAAGGCAATTCTCATTGGGTTGGCTCCTTCTACTGCATCCGAGTTCCAGAAGTAATCTCGGAGGTGCTTTTCTGGACTCAGTCAAAGTTAGAATTTACCCCGCCTATTCCTATTAGAGGAGTTGCCTCCAAGTCCAGCAGCATAGGAGGCCTTGGTTGATGAGCCTGATATTAGGACCATATTAATGTGCTTACCTTCCAAGATGGACATTACCTCAACACTGGGGTTTTGGTGCAAAGCTCTAATCTCTTGATGCACATGTGTAGGATCTTGAGGCTGACCAGGAGACTTCTACCCCAAGCCTCATATATCTCCAAGGTAGTCTAACTGGGCATGACTAGCCATACAAAAAAAATGGGTGATATAGATAACAGAGGCAGAATGAACAACCTACGGGAAAGAGATCTGCCAGAACCCCTGGGGGAGAAAAGGAAAAAATGTTATACACTTTTTACAAGTAAGGTTCATTGACCTGAAATGACACTTGCCTTATAATATGTCGAATCCATCACTTTTCCTTAAAGGAGGACATTCTGTGTAAAGCATATTCTGCTGACATTTTTCAGGCAAGATTGACAGATATCCTACATGACAAAGGAAACCGCTATTGTTGAGGGTTCCTTTTTGCCCTAAATGTATCCCATCATCTTAATCAATCTCAACACCACAAGATGTTCCTATTTTTCAACAGGCCTTCCAGCCCATTATGTGGAGGACTGGACTGAATTAGATTTTTGCTGTGGAATGTAGATTCCCAATAAAAAGAGCATAGTTTCCTCAGTACATTGTATACTTCATTGGCCCCCACTGGAGATAAAACCTAAAAGGTCCTTTCAAACTTGTTGAACAGTTTTGCACATCCCAGGGTCCAGAATTAAGCCACTTCAATCTTATAAAATATGATGCCACACTACACGTTCAATTAACACAGCGAGACTGGAAGTTTATATATTACAGGACATCTCACCCTCCCACAGCCTCCACAAACAAGAGGCCTCCCATAAAATAGTCTCTAGGTGGTATAGAACACCCTCAATGTTACACTATTTTTTTATCCCTCAGGAAGTGAAAAATGTTGGAGATGTCAGAAGGAATTATGGAACATGTTATGTGCTGCAATAAAACTTTTTTGGACTGTGTGGCGAAACCAACCTCGCCACTGTGAACTGGAGAAGCCTGGTTGCTCGCCTGCTCCCTTTGGACTATGGCCCTGCAGGTTAAACCGTTTATTTCCCCTGCAGAAAGGCTTATTTGTGTGATCTGAGTGCCATTCATCTAATAATGTGCACTCAGATCCCAGCTATCTGGGGATATGTGAAATGTCTGTGTGTTATGTGTAAAGGTGACTTTATGTATTTTAAAGTGTTTTGTGTCTTTTTGCAACCATGTGCTTAATGGAGTCTGTGTCTATCCTGGGAGATAATTGAATTACTTATCTCCAGGATAGAAGGCTCTGAAACTGGTTTGGGCCAGAAAGCCATGCTTCATTTAGTCACAAAGGACTTTTTACTAACTTTTGAACCCCTTGTCTGATTTGTGCCATTTTTGAATATGTTGTTCCCTGAATGGATTGATTGTGAATATGTAATTTTATGTGAATGTGATGTATGGTTTTAGAGTTATGAAAGTTGGGTAGAAAGTATGTTTTAACTGTATGTGTAATTGAGTTTCCTCTCAGGATAAGGGGAGGGAATATGTGGGATGTAACTGTGATGTGATTGGTTGTTTTGTAACGCCCTGTGGGCTGTACTATGTTTGTGGATTGGGAATAAAAGAGACTGTATGTGACAGTACAGGGAGTTCCTGCTTAACCCTCAAAGTGAAGTGTCGTCTCATTATTGGGGGAAGGATTTATTGTATGCTGTTCCAGTTTGACTGCTAGGAGAGTAAACCTATTCGTATGGTTCCTATTCAACTGTCTACAGCATTCATATGCTTGAGAGGATTCATATGCTCCTACGGTTTGGTGGTTTTGGTGTCTGCTGCAGTGCTTGGAGTCCTCAGGAAGTGCTAGGAGCATCCTTCAACGGAGGTGCCCAGTCAGGGTGCCAGGCGATCCGTTACATTGGTGGCAGCGGTGGGATGGCGTCCTAGTGCGAGGTAAAGCAGCTCGGAGACACAGTTCGTGGATTTACAAAGTGAGGGCAACGCCAGTACCCGTACAGCGACCCTATCTACAAAAGAACTAACTTCAGCAGCGCAAGCATGGCACCCAGCTACACTCAGGAGCAGTATGACAGAGAGTTTACCATGCGGCTGGCTTTCTTTGGACCCAACCCCCCGGAGAAATACGTGCAGCTCGTAAGGAGCCAGGTAGACGAGTACATGCAGTTCATGGCAGATCCAGCCAAAGGTATCGGCCGCCCTATCCGGTGGCAGAGTGCATTACGGGGACTCAAAGGTGTACCCCAGGGAGCTGAAGGTGTCGTCCTTCCTCCCCAGCGGCAGAGTAAGTCCCAGGGATCTGAAGGTGCAGTCCTTCCTCCCCAGCGGACGTGTGTATCCCAGGGAGCTGAAGGTGCAGTCCTTCCTCCCCATCGGCAGTGTGTATCCCAGGGAGCTGAAGGTGCAGTCCTTCCTCCCCAGCGGCAGTGTGTATCCCAGGGAGCTGAAGGTGCAGTCCTTCCTCCCCAGCGGCAGTGTGTAGGGAGCTGAAGGTACCCAGGGAGCTGAAGGTGCAGTCCTTCCTCCCCAGCGGCAGTGTGTGTCCCAGGGAGCTGAAGGTGCCGTCCTTCCTCCCCAGCGGCAGTGTGTACCCAGGGAGCTGAAGGTGCCGTCCTTCCTCCCCAGCGGCAGTGTGTACCCAGGGAGCTGAAGGTGTCGTCCTTCCTCCCCAGCGGCAGTGTGTGTCCCAGGGAGCTGAAGGTGTCGTCCTCCCTCCCCAGCGGCAGTGTGTATCCCAGGGAGCTACCGTCCCAGGGAGCTGAAGGTGCCACCCTCCCAGCGGCAGTGTGCAGGGGGAGCTGAAGGTGCCGGCCCTTCCTCCCCACGGCAGTGTGGTCCCCAGGGAGTTTGAAGGTGCCGCCCTTCCTCCCCAGCAGTGTGTAGGGCCGAGGTGCAGTCCTTCCTCAGGCCCAGCTGCGGCATGTACCCCAGGGAGCTGAAGGTGCAGTCCTTCCTCCCGGCGGCAGTGTGTACCCCAGGGAGCTGAAGGTGCAGTGCCCCCTGAAGGTGCAGTCCTTCCTCCCCAGCGGCAGTGTGTACCCCAGGGAGCTGAAGGTGCCGTCCTTCCTCCCCAGCGGCAGAGTGTCCTGCAGGGAGCAGAGACCGTCAGTCTCGCACCCCAACCACAGGACAAAATAATGAAAGGGGAGACAGCTGGTCCCCCTCTCCACCAGCAGAGAGAGTGTCAGGGAGAGGAGCCTGATACCCCTTCTCCCCAGCGGCAGTT
The DNA here is from genome assembly GCA_933207985.1 of Pelobates cultripes. Classification (NCBI taxonomy): domain Eukaryota; kingdom Metazoa; phylum Chordata; class Amphibia; order Anura; family Pelobatidae; genus Pelobates; species Pelobates cultripes. Next base: position 168,374,543 of record OW240914.1, on the reverse strand, counting down.
TACAGTTCAGAGAGAGGAGCTTGTTACACCCTCTCTCCAGCGGCAGCCTAACCCAGCAAGGGGAGATGTTACACCCCCCAACAGTGCAAATTGGACTGTAGTCTCTGCACTTACAGCACAAGGGGTAGGGACAGTCGGTCCTGTTCCCCAGCCACAGAGCGGTGTATCCAGAGGGGAGACAGTCGGTCTCTCCCTCCCACAACCAGGCTCCCACCAGGCTACTTCCGTGGTAGCACTGGCATCAGGGCAGAGTACCGCTGGTCTCTGCCCACTCAGCAACCCACCAAGGCAGCCTAACAGTTGCCCACACAGTCGTGGTGAGGCACCTGGACATGGACAAAGTTCTCCTCTACCCAGGTGTAGTAACCAGTTATTGTGGGTGGGCTGTACTGCTGTTTCTGTTTTGTGGGTGGGTTGCTGGACTAACCAGGGCACTGACCGGCAGGAGGTCAGATACCCTGTTAGTCTAGTTGGTAAAGGGGAGAAGTGTGGCGAAACCAACCTCGCCACTGTGAACTGGAGAAGCCTGGTTGCTCGCCTGCTCCCTTTGGACTATGGCCCTGCAGGTTAAACCGTTTATTTCCCCTGCAGAAAGGCTTATTTGTGTGATCTGAGTGCCATTCATCTAATAATGTGCACTCAGATCCCAGCTATCTGGGGATATGTGAAATGTCTGTGTGTTATGTGTAAAGGTGACTTTATGTATTTTAAAGTGTTTTGTGTCTTTTTGCAACCATGTGCTTAATGGAGTCTGTGTCTATCCTGGGAGATAATTGAATTACTTATCTCCAGGATAGAAGACTCTGAAACTGGTTTGGGCCAGAAAGCCATGCTTCATTTAGTCACAAAGGACTTTTTACTAACTTTTGAACCCCTTGTCTGATTTGTGCCATTTTTGAATATGTTGTTCCCCTGAATGGATTGATTGTGAATATGTAATTTTATGTGAATGTGATGTATGGTTTTGGAGTTATGAAAGTTGGGTAGAAAGTATGTTTTAACTGTATGTATAATTGAGTTTCCTCTCAGGATAAGGGGAGGGAATATGTGGGATGTAACTGTGATGTGATTGGTTGTTTTATACCTCCCTGTGGGCGGTCCTGTATTTGCAAGACTGTAATAAAAACCAGGCTGGGTGTGCCAGCACCTGAGTTCCTGTTTTAACCCTCAAAGTGAAGTGTCGTCTCATTATTGGGGGAAGGATTTATTGTATGCTGTTCCAGTTTGACTGCTAGGAGAGTAAACCTATTCGTATGGTTCCTATTCAACTGTCTACAGCATTCATATGCTTGAGAGCATTCATATGCTCCTACGGTTTGGTGGTTTTGGTGTCTGCTGCAGTGCTTGGAGTCCTCAGGAAGTGCTAGGAGCATCCTCAACGGAGGTGCCCAGTCGGGGTGCCAGGCGATCCGTTACAGACTGTGATTCCGGGTAAACCAATGCATCATAACTATTTTCTCATACCAATTTAGGTTATCTTGGGCTGGCCTCCAAACAATCACATGCAAGCACTATTTTGACTCTTGACAGGAGAAGCTAAATCTTTTATCACCTCTCACTGGAAACGGCTTGCTACTTCCAACTGAACAGTGGGTAGCCAGTTAGATCCCTAGAGGAGTTACACTGGTCCTCCCTGGACAAGCAACATAGATAAGTCATGATTTGGCAGCTGCGAGTGGGATACTTTGATAGTCACCCTTGACAATTAAGTAAACTTATGGTTTATGTGTGTTGAGTCACTGTGCTTTTTAGTGCCAAATCTAAAGTAGTAGACACAAGTAGTATAGTAATATACAAGTGAGGGCGCCACTATCACAACTGTGTGAATAATATTTTCCACTCAGATGGCAGGAATGGCATGTAATAGGAACTTGAGGCTGAATAAGCTCGTTTGCACAAACAAATACATTTCTCTTTGTGCCATTTTACATGTGAGTTTATCTCTATTGTATGTTAAATAATTTTTGTCTACTATTAAATACTTCACTATGTATTTCTTCTGTTTATGTTTCTATTACATGCCATTCCTACCGTCTCAGTGGTAAATATTATTTAGTGGCGCCCTCACTTGTATATTACTATACTACTTGTGTCTAATGCATTTGCGGGATTTGGAAATGATCCCTTTATTGAGTGGCTAGCCTGCACTTATTGTCTGCACTTTCCCCACCTACCGTCTCCCTTTCCAAATCTAATGTAGAATCACACAATGTATGACGACTCTGTTTTGTTATTTTTTTGTTATTCTTAATATTTGATTGATATATCTTGTCCTCTCGACCATCATCTTTTATACAAGCATATGCTCTGAAGAAGAAAAATGTGTAGTTTCTAAGAAATGTCGCTTTTTAAAATAATTTAGCAGTAAATAAGGTTATTATTGAGGTTAAATAATATGAGATTGATATGTTGTATTGGGCACATTATATGGGCCCTTTAGTTATGTACTGTCACAGACTGTGTTTGTATATAAAATAATGTGTAATATTATTGTAACTGTGTCGGAGCCTGCAAATTCACAAGGCCCAGAGGCCAACTGTCTGCTGTTTTATGCTGTGTGTTGTGAGTGCCTGTATGTTTCAGTATATGATTTAGTTATATGTATTGAATTCAATGTATTGATTGTCCAGGTTGTATATGCCTTTCGCCCTCCCTCTTTTTCCTGTCTTATTGATTTTCCAGCAGGGTGTTCTCCTATTGTTCCAGGGACACTTTCAGACCAGTTCAAACTGGCTGTCTTATCACTCCTTTAAATCTATCATGTGGTTCTCAGCCCTTGTTATTGTCTGCCACCCACTTGTTTGTAGCACAGTACGGCATTCACACTAATGTAATTAGACGTTGTAGTGTAATTGGTTAGTAGACCAAATCTATGCTGCTATTGGTTAGTCTCGGATATGCAGTGTAATTGATTAATGACCAAGTCCAAACTGCTACGGTGGAGGATCTGGTGGGAGCTTTGTGTACCACTGTAACCCTATTGTAAATGAAACAGTGGAGTTATAAATATATGTGCTTTTTTCAACAAAGATTGTTGCTCTCCCTTTGACTAAGTGTCATCTAGTGCTTTGGGAGGTGGGCTATAATCACTGAATACAGAATAATGTCAAGATAGGCACTCACTATCAATAAATATAGAAGCAATTGACCAACAAGGGGTTCCTTCACCCTTGTGACATATAAAACAGAATGAATGAATAAAAGAGATGAACAGCGCTAAAATTGAATTACAATATACATACGAAGGAAGGACCAACTTCTAATACGAATTTTTAAAGAAAAAACAAGAGACAAATAATGGTGCAATACAGTGGATAAATATTAAATGGGTGGATGTAAATCAAAGGAACACTCACACTTTATGAAGGTATATAAGCTTTTTTTAGAAGGCCTGGATGAAATAGTCCCCATCTATGGATATAACTTGGAGGTCAGTAAAACTTGTGTCCAAGAGGATATGGACATCATATGAAAAGAAACAGAAATAATTCCACTAGTGTGGTATGTATGTGGGAAAGCTATATATAAAGGATATTATTTGACTTATGTCACCTTGAGCAAGAACCTGCTCTAGTATGAAGAACTTTAGGTGGAACAATCCCCACCTGAGGATATATGCAGGAACTGGATAAGCAGCAGAGCTGGGCAAAGGTAAGTACTCAGCAGACTTGATAAAATTTAAAAAGTATTTTATTTATTAATTGAAATGCTGAACATACAGCTTACTATAAGAATAAAATAAATGGATAAAAACAAGTCTATATGCGGACTAAATTCTCACTTGATGCGTTTCACAGAAGCTTTTTTTTTTTTTTTAAAGTGGATGTCGTTCAATGGACAGACTGCTATTTAAATGTTCCCGGGTTGTCATTAGCCAGTTGTGATGTTTGCGCAGCTGTTTCCAGTTTCTGGAAGATGAATTACGTGGAATACGTTCTTGTAGTTTCCGGTTCCTGAGTTGAAAGGTTGTTTGACATTACTAGGAAGTGAATGAGGGCAGCAGTCCGGTGTGTGCATGAATGTAGTGCCAGTATAGGCGTGCACAGCCTATTGCATTAGGGTGTGCACCCTAAAGCACAAACACACGCCGCATATATATATATATATATATACATACACACACATACATATACTGCTGTTTGTGTTTGTGTGCGTGCTGTTAGTGCGCTGTGTGAGGGTGCTGTGTGTGTAAGGGTGCGTTGTGTGTGAGGGTGTTAGTGTGATGTGTGTGAGGGTGTTGGTAGTGTGCTATGTGGGTGAGGGTGCTGGTAGTGTGCTGTGTGTGAGGGTGCAGTTTGTCTGCTGTGTGTTAGGGTCCTATTAGTGTGCTGTGTGTGTGAGGGTGCTGTTTGTGTGATATGTGTGTGTGAGGGTGCTGTTTGTGTCGTGTATTTGTGAGGGTGCTGTTAGTGTGCTGTGTGTGAGTGTGCTGTTTGTGTGTGGGTTTGTGAGGGTACTGTTAGTGTGCTGTGTGTGAGGGTGTCGTGTGTTTGTAAGGGTGCTGTGTGCGTGTGTTTATGAGGGTGCTGTTAGTGTGCTTTGTGTGTGTGAGGATGCTCTGTGTGTGAGGGTGCTGTATGTGTGTGTGGATGCTGTATGTGTGTGGGTGCTGTTTGTGTGCTGTGTGTGTGAGGGTGCTGTTTGTGTGCTGTGTATGTGAGGGTGCTGTGTGTGCGCGCTGTTTGTGTTAGGGTGCTGTATGTGTGTAGGTGTTGTGTGTGTGTGGGTGCTGTATGTGTGTATGTGCTGTATGTTTGGAGGGATTGTGAAGGTGGGGGCAGATTAGTAAATAACCCCCCCTTCTTACCTTATGTAGGGAGGGGGATCCTTGCTGTCCAAGGGAGAGTGAACTCTAGCCTGCGGGGCTAGAGTTCACTCTCGCGAGATCTGAGTATTGCCGCGGCAGCGCTCAGATCTTGCGAGAGGAACCTGGCGGAGTTTCTGTCTAGAGCTCCCCAGGTCCTCTCCTGCCTCCCTCCATGCTGCTGTGGGCTGGTGAGGTAGATCTTTGATCTCCCCTCCGGCCCATGGAGGCTTAGAGCAGAGCCGGCACTCAGATAGCGCCAGCTCTGCATGAGCCGACAGGGGAGATCCGGAGATCTCCCCTGCCGGCAGTGGTCAAGTCCTGGGGAATAAAGTGTGGGAACTCTCCCAAAATTCCCACCCCCCAAAAAATAATATACACTCATGTGTGTGTGTATATGTATGTATATATATATATATATATATATATATATATATATATATATACACGTACACACACATACTCAGACACACACTTACAGACACACACACATATATTCACAGACAAACATACACACACACACACACACTTACAGACACATACACTCACAGACACACACACATACATTCACAGGCACACATGCACACACACACTTACAGGCACACACATACATTCACAGACATACACTCACAGACACACACACATACATTCACAGATACACACACACACACACTCACACACAGACACACACAGTCACAAAAAATTTTTTTTAATTAAAAATTGTCCACCCAGCCTACCTACCTGGAGAGCTGGTGTGGACTTTTTCCTGGGGTCCAGTGGGTCGGGCGCCTATCTCCATACAACAAGCGGCGAGGGAGCTGTGTGCTCTCTGCTTCCTCTCGCCGTGCTGGCTGCCTGCTGTAGCTGGGAGCCGGAATATGACGTCATATTCCGGCTCCCGCCATCAGCAAACGGCGCGCGGCGAGAGGAAGCAGAGAGTACACAGCTCCCTCGCCGCTTGTTGTATGGAGACAGGCACCCGACCGGGGGCCGGTGTCCATCACCTCTTGCTCCCCCCCATAACAGGGGAAACAAGGGGGGAGGAGGAGGGCATTTGGGGGTGGCAGAGTGCCTGCAGGAAAAGCGGGAACGGTGTTCATACACGTTCCTGCAGGACTCACAGGCGTGCCCAGGCACACCCGGCACACCCCGTGTGCACGCCTATGAGTGCCAGGAAGAAGAAGAATTAGGTCAATATTTCCAAGTGCATCAAAATAGAGAATATGTAAAGGGAATTTGCTAATTTCACAAGTAAAACATAGGGTAACATACATAATAATGGCCATCCTTAATATACAGTAAATTATCATCTATGCGTATTGATTATCATACAGTAAATCACCATCTATGCGTATAAGTTATCATACAGAAATTGGAATGTATATATTATAATTAAATAGATATATAAGAAAAGAATATTAGAGCAAGAATGTTGGTTAGAGAAAAATAATTATACATATAAAATATTAAATTTAATAATAAACAAGAAGAAATGTGACATAAAAAATCATCATCCCAATTTCTGATGATTACACAATAATACGTAATGCATGTGCATATCTATAAAAGAATGCCGGATATGCATTCTTTAGGGAAATTATAGGTGGTTGTAACTACTATTTTAAAAAGACATAAAAACATTTTTTAGTTAAAAATCAACTGTCTATAAAAAAAATAATTAAATCAAATTCTATATTTAACCCACTTGGATGTAAAGTATCCCTGAATGAAGCAGCGTTTCGTCCAGCGGAAGGGAATTTAGCAGAGATACTCAACCGGAGTATTGAAGCTCTGCTACAGTAACCATGTCAATTTGTTTAACGAAAGCAAAAAACAGCTTCCTTTCCTTATTTAATTGTTTTGTTTTGGTTTATACATTAGCTTAGATATTATTGTTAATATTATTATTTTTGCCATATATATAGTGAAAACAGATTCTGTAGCGCTTTACAATATTATAAAAGGGGGGATTTAACTATAAATAGGACAATGACAAGAAAACTTAAAGGAATGATAGGTGGAAGAGGGCCCTGCTCAAATGAGCTTACAGTCTATAGGAGGTGAGGTATAAAACACAATAGGACAGGAAATAGCAATTAAATAGGGTGGGAGTGAAGCAGAGCTAGAAGAGAGATAAGAGTTCTACCCTTTAGGATAGAGCAAGAGACAGGTATGTGAGGTAGAGGCTACTCTGTGAGGCCATAAACTTTCCTAAAGAGATCGGTTTTAAGGCACTACTAAAACGATTGAAGACTACGGGAGAGTCTGATGGTGGTAGGCAGGCTATTCCATAGGAAGGGAGCCACGCGCGAGAAGTCCTGCAAGCATGAGTTTGCCATATGCGCGCGAGCAGCAGAAAGGAGAAGGTTAGTTAGAGTGGAGAGACCGAGAAGCGGCATACCCCTGGATCTGTGAAGAGAAATAAGAGGGGCTAGAATTGGTCAATGCTTTATAGGTAATGGGTTATCCCTTTGAATTGACTGCTATAGGATAAAGGAAGTGAATGTAAGGACTGACAAAGGTGTGAGGTGTGATTGGACCGACTAGAGAGGAAAATCAGCCTGGCGGCAGCATTCATTACAGATTGTAGCGGGGCAATCCGGTTTTTGGGAAGACTAATTAGGAGAGGGTTACAATAATCCATGCAGGAAATTACTAGAGCATGGACAAGCTCCTTAGTAGCATCTTGTGTAAGAAAGGGGCAGATGCAGGCTATGTTTTTAAGATGGAATCTACAGGATTTGGTAACATGCTGGATGTGAGGCTCAAAGGTGCAGCCAGAATCAAGTATGACACTAAGACAGCACACTTGCAAGGATGGACTGATGTGGATACCACTAACTTGAAGGGAGAGCAAAAGAGGAGGATCAGTATTAGGAGGAGGAAAGACAAGGAGCTCAGTTTTAGAGAGATTTTGTTTCAGAAAGCGGGAAGACATCGAATCAGAGATGGAAGAGAGATGAATTTATATCCATTATAAGGTTAAAAATAGTTCTTGGTTTTTGCCATCTTATTTTAAGATTTTAGATAAATATATACAATATATATTAACATGGAATATACACATAGATATACATACTAACCACTGGTTACACAACCACTCCCTTATTATTGGAACTGGATGCTGGAGGTTCAGTTAAACAGGCTGGCTAGGGGAGGGTACAGTTCTTTCCTTTTGTTTGACCTGGAGACTCCTTAGAGCTGCTTTTATTCCCATGGTGTAGTATCTCACTTTCTCTCTCTTCGCACAGTATCTGCACATTTCAGGGGAGAGACGGAGAGTACATTTGAGCCTGCACTGGAACAGGCTCAATACTGCACTCTAACAGTATACTGGGAAAGAGGACTGAATTCACTGCTGCATAGCATGTGGCTAGAAAGCAGCACAATGCACATCTGAAATGCCAAAATATTTGGTAAATAATACAAATGGGTAACCTGCAATACACACTTGTATGCTTCTCCTGGGCCCTGGACTTCAATAGCCCGTATTATAATCCCTTACTGACTGCATGCATGACTGTATGTATAAAAGCAAAGAAAAGTTATTACCTTCTAATTATCAGTACATGCCCTTTTACTCATTTTATCATAAATAATTTGTTCAAATTCACTCTGATTTAGGGAAAACAATACATCCACTAAAATGGGTTAGAAAGAATATCCTGTACTTTTACATTTTTGGGCTGTCTGAGTATTTATATTCAGAAATCAATCTTTATGCATCTTGTTCCCAGTATTTCCCACCAACGTTCCTGTGTTTTTAATACACGCTGAGCTGCCTATAATTAATCACAGCGCAAGATGAAACTGGTCAGGAAATACATAAAGCAATTTATGAGCATTCCCACAACACGTTTCTACTATTGTCCATGCACGTAACTTTAAAATTCAACAACAAATCATAATCACATGATGTTTAGAAACTCAAACATATTCCAAACAGCTTTTTTTAAGCTTAAAATATACAGAAACTTAAAGCTCACAGGATAATTAAAACCAGTCTGCTTGAAGACTCTGAGGAACTTAAAAGGAAATATCGCAGACCAGTTATGCTTTACAGTCCCAATTATTCAGTGGTGTGTCGCACATTGAAGACGACGTCGTAGCAGTGCTTGGTTTGTACATGGAATTCATTACAGTTCATCAGAAAAACTGGCAATAATTAATATGCACAGGTATTCTAATAAACTGAATTTATTTATATATATATATAATAATTTGCATGCTTTTTTCATGTCTTTACATTACTTTCTGTTTTCCAATGAAATGCCTAAACATCTTTATTTCAGTTTTTTGCCTGTTTTATTTCTTCGGTTGTTAAACACGATCTTTGCTGTGTTTTGCTTTTGTTAGTTTTATGGGTGTGTTGTTCCTTTCGGACCATTTATTTATTTGACTATCTGTCCACTGTGAATAAAGTCAGTATAAATCAGTTGAGGGATATACTTAAACTATGGATATTTACTCATCATCATTGGATGTTAAAAAAAAAACTTAGAAAAATGTTAATGTTTAGGTATAAAGTAAATGTATATAATTTGGATTTGCATGTACTGCATAGTTAGATTAATCTTACATATGCATAAACAAGTATAAATTCTAATATTATATACATATTAGGACAACAAATATTATTGTATTATCCCCTAACATGGGATAATACAATAATATCACATGATAAGGGACCCCTTGATATCCCTTGATATTTTCTTACAATGATATTGTTATTAATATCATTATGTAATGCCAAAAAACTTAAAAATATTTGACAAGATATGCATAAAAAGGTAACAAAGGAAAAAATTAAGTTTAAAGTTCCATGCTGGAAGATATCTTATATTTACCCTATACATATGCATGTACTTATTATACAAATGTAAAAATTAATACATTTAAATGCCCTAAATACAATACTGGTTTTGTCTATAGGAACATTACAAAGGAACTGCATTGATGAACGTAAAATATGTTATGTGGTAAACTGGAAAAGGCTGTATAAACCATGTACAATATATCAAATAAATTATATATTGTTTTCAGAAATATTATTTTCTTCATTAAGAAAAATCAACTAAAATAAGTAACATAAGATATAACTTATAGATAGTTCTGACATTGGACATAAATACTGTTATTATTGCCTCCTATTGTAAACCACAATTTTAACAAAATAAACTATCTAAAAATTAATTTTAGACATTTATTATTAAATACTAGCACTGCCATGTTCTTCTGTTTTAAAAAGGTAGTGATGGATTATTTTACCCTACAAACTATAAATAACAAAGTAGGATTAAAATATCTATAGTATTTTTTAACTATCCATTTATCCAGTCTTTTCACCGTTACATTTAATAACAATTTAGTGAAAATATCCATCTTCATGTATTCATGTCATATAGTACAGTTTAATTAATGTATTGTGCGTTATGGGATATTAGTTTTTGGAATGTGAGCCTTTATTTTAAATATTGCTCTTGAGATTTGCTTGGATATGTCTGTCAGCCATTCTTTTCTGCATGTCTATTTTTTTTGTTGTCGTAATATCACTCAAAGCATTCAAAATATATTTACAATTTATACATGTAATATTACCAAGTTCTGGTTTCTAGATAGAGTAAAAAGGAATGATTGTGTTAAATCATTTCAGTATATAGCACATTATGTTTCAAACTACTAGAAAAAAATTTAAAAACAAAATTTTTGTGTAGGATATTCCACAACAATATGGACTAGGAGAATGAATTTATATTACATCTGCATAAATGTAGCTGCAACAATATATAAAGAAAATGCTATAATTAGCAAATCTGCAGGGAGAAAGCAGAGTGTGCTATACCTAGGCTTAACCAAAGCTTGAAAGATAAAATCTTATCTCCTTGTGAGAACTTTTAAATACATTTAAATAATTTAGTGTCAAATATGATAATTGTTAATTAATAAAAGCAAAAGAATATTAGAAACTATTTTTAACGGAGCATTATCCAAACTACTAGAGTATAGTGGATGCTTGAACAACAAAGAAAAAATGTCTGCGCCTCAAAAGTACAGGAATGACAATAAAGTGCTAATTGCAATAATATACAGTAGGCGTGGGTAAATAGAATATTCCAAAGCAATCTTAAAAATAGTCCAAAATAGTCTAGAAATAATTATGAGTACCCCTTTAAAATGAATTTTGCAGTGCAATAGGAATTCTTGGGTAGGCAGTAGGTCCTTTTGTCAGTGAATATAATGGGTAGAAGATTTCCTAGTGTAATCCATACATATATGCAAGACAAGAAAACATGAAATCCAATAGTGCAATATCTCAACTTAAATAAGTAATAGGTAATAAAACATCGGTAGCTTACTCACATTTGGTGGAGCTCCATTTTTGAAAGCGTATAGGGATATAATCCCCACTTACAGGATGTGTTGGTGAGTGTCTGTAGAAGATAGTGTCGTGGGACCCAAAATGACAAAAATATGGAAAGCAGATAATACTGCTCTCTATTACAATAAAATTGGTAAAATATTAAGAATAGAAAAATGCTCACCAAATAGGGTTTTTTCATATGGAATAATATACAGCCTGGCTACATGAGGTATATATAGGTACAAACATAGTTATAAATTGCGCCAAAAGATGACCTGACAAGCCAATCAATAATACTTAAAAGTTTTTAAAAGACAACAGGAGAGATATAACATTAACATGTATTAATATACGCCTTTAATACTTGTGGACAAATAAAAAGAATGAGGGTTGTAGGTGAAATTATAAGTATCTAAACATAGATTACGTGGCTTTTGAAAATGAGTGATCCAAAATGCCCACCCACTATGTATTGTTGGGGCTGTAGTTCTAAATTAGATTATCCAAAATAGTCGCCTGGTTTGTAGTTCTGGGAACTGAATTTGGGTTTGGCCACATAGCTAAGCAGTGAAACCCTAACCCAAATTTAGTTCCCAGAACTACAAACTGGGAGGCCATTTTAATTAATCTGATTTTTAATATTTTACCAATTTTATTGTAATAGAGCACTATTTTCTGCTTCCAATATTTTTGTCATTTTGGGTTCCACGACACCATCTTCTATGGAGACCCACCAACACATCCTGTAAGTGGGGATTATACCACTATACACGAGCAAAACTGGAGCTGGTAATAGCTCCACCAAATGTGAGTAAGCTACCGTTGTTTTATTACCTATTACTCATTTAAGTTCACATATTTCACTATTGGATTTCTTGTTTTCTTGTCTTGCATATATGTATGGATTACACTAAGAAATCTTCTACCCATCATATTCTCTGACACAAGGACCTACCACCTACCCAAGAATTCTTATTGCACTGCAGATTTCCTTTCAAAGGGGTACTCATAATTATTTTAGACTATTTTGAACTATTTTTAAGATTGCTTTGGACTATTTTATTTACCCACACCTACTGTATATTATTGCAAATAGCACTTTATTGTCATTCCTGTACTTTTGTGGCACAGCCATTTTCTCTTTGTTGTTCTTGTTGATCTCCTGAAGGGTTTAGAGGGATCCCCTGCTTTTGGTTTGCTGCATTCATTTTGATACATTTGCGCTAAACCTGCTCCATTTTTTCCCATAGTGGATGCTTTTCCAAAAGAAGCAAGTGGGTCAACATTCCACCCCCCAGATGTTGTGGCAAATAAAAAAATGAAATCTACCATTATTTTACTTGTGTTAGAAAACAACATGCTATGTCTGTCATGGTAAATTCTGCAATTTACTCTCTTCCCCACCATATTGATAGCTGGAGGTACTGCTAAGAGACTAAACAACTTAAAATGTTGAGCTTTTTTTTTTTTTAATACCCAATTTCCTGGGTATAGACCTCTCAGACATGCTTAGTCTGCTGTAAAGTAATTTCTGACATAACACATACAGGCCTGGATGAGAGCATCAGGAAGTGGTTTAAAGTGGTTTGTGTTTCCCAAATATGCTAATCTATAGGTGTACAACATTGAACATAGCATGATGTCTCATCAGGTCAGGGTTTGAGTACTGTGGTTAATTGAGGAGCGCTTAACACATCAGAGGGCAGAGTTTATAACCCCACTATCTTTAAAATGAATCAGTCTTTACTAGAAGGCAGTATATTCTTTGTACATGGAGTTTATTAGTTTATTAGAAAAATCTGCAATAATTAATAAGCTTAAGTTTTTTTATAAATGTAATTTTTGTTACATATTAAAGGAACACTATAGTCACCTAAATTACTTTAGCTAAATAAAGCAGTTTTAGTGTATAGATCATTCCCCTGCAATGTCACTGTTCAATTCACTGTCATTTAGGAGTTAAATCACTTTGTTTCTGTTTATGCAGCCCTAGCCACACCTCCCCTGGCTATGATTGACAGAGCCTGCATGAAAAAAAAACTGGTTTCACTTTCAAACAGATGTAAATTACCTTAAATAATTGTATCTCAATCTCTAAATTGAACTTTAATCACATACAGGAGGCTCTTGCAGGGTCTAGCAAGCTATTAACATAGCAGGGGATAAGAAAATCTTAATTAAACAGAACTTGCAATAAAGAAAGCCTAAATAGGGCTCTCTTTACAGGAAGTGTTTATGGAAGGCTGTGCAAGTCACATGCAGGGAGGTGTGACTAGGGTTCATAAACAAAGGGATTTAACTCCTAAATGGCAGAGGATTGAGCAGTGAGGCTGCAGGGGCATGTTTTATACACCAAAACTGCTTCATTAAGCTAAAGTTGTTCAGGTGATTATGGTGTCCCTTTAACTTGCATACTTTTTCATGACTATATATTATTTTCTGCTTTTCAGTAAAGTGGCTGAAACATCTTTATTTACGTTTGTTTTATTTATACTATTAACCACCATCTTTGCTGTGATTTGCTTTTGTTGTTTTTGGGATGTACTGTTATTGGTTTACTATGACTTTTGGACCACTGATTTGTTTGACTATCTATGTTCTCTGTGACTAAAGCAAGTCAATAGAGGTCAGATGAGCCATCTCTAATTAAAGAGGGATACACTTAATATAATATTATTAACAATATAAAAATAAATTAAAAAGAAAACCAATATTACTATAAAATATTTTATTAAAATGAGAAACAGGATTACAAAAATACAAATATTCAATGATAATACAATTTTTTACAACATTTACAAGATGCAAGTCCTACCACAATACTTTTACTTAAAAAAAGCTTGCTTTTCAAATCTTTCTCTTGTGGTCTTGTAATCACATACATATCCTTGTACTCATTTATTAATCAAGAATAAAAAAAAAAAATACAACTTAGAAAACAATGTGGTGTACCTTGGTAACTACAAGTAACATCCACAGAAATAAACTGGCACATTTTAACAAAAACATTAGTAAGAAACATAGAAACATAGAATGAGACGGCAGATAAAAACCATTTGGCCCATCTAGTCTGCCCATTTTTTTTCCGAAATACTTTTAAGTCACTTTTTTGTATTTTTATTTATTGGTTTTGAATTCCAAATACACATTTTTCTAGATTTAAAACTGCTGTAAAAATGTGGTTAGCTAGTAAAAGTACATGTAATTCACGTCAAAGGCTGAAAGTTTATATCAATGTTAAATTTTATAAATATTAAATGTTTATGTGAATAACATGTTTTATCCCAATAGCAATTTTTATTCCATTGATTAATTTATAAAAGTTATCTACTTAATTGCCATAACTCATCTCAATGCATTTGACAAGAAATCCAATAAGAAACAAAATCTTATATGAAAATTTACAGTGTATCTCTAGTGTAAATCCATGAAGGAATGAATGAACATTATTGTATCTGTTATATGATTTCAAATTAATTTCATCTGTGTTTTGTCTTGTGTGTTCTTTCTCTGTTACAGTACTCAACGATTTGCTACTTTTTATATCTTTGCAAGGACAAAAAACACAATTTATTTTTTATAAGAAATTAATGTTCATATGCTTGATTTGTAAGCAAGTCTATTAAACCATTCAGTCTTATATATAAATGTATTTTACACATGCCAATCATTTATAAACGGATGAATGCTTTTTACCTTGAGAATTCTGTTATGTTATTCCTGAAAGATTGATTTTCTCTATACATCACATCCAGCCCTTTGTGAATTTTTCTCCTAATGTACCGTATTGAAAGTATCAGATGGGTAAAATAAACTAGCAAGGCTATTCACTAAAATGAGAATTCAAAGTGAATTCAGAGAGAATTTCAAATTTGAGTACAAAAATCCAAATTGAAAAAATTATTTAACTCCGCTTTGCTTCTATTTTAGATACTTTTGCCTTAAATTTTAAATTCACTTTTAATTCTCACTTTAGTAAATAACCCTGTATACGTATATATTTTTTATTTATCTACATCAATGCACACAGTCAAATATATACACACTTTCACATTTAGCTATATTTGGGAGCCAGTTTCAAATAATCATTGCTCTCCATTATTTAAAAAAACAAAAAAATAAACATTCTGTAAATTATTTAATTGTATCATTGATAAATTAATTTTTATATGACTTACTTAGGAGGCCAATGATTATGTGTGTGTGCGCGTGTGTGTGTGTGTCATTTGAAAGAATATGACAACTAAAAAAATTAAGATTTAATTACTATTGTTACAGAGGAATGCTATTTATATCAAATTATATTTTATGTAATAGAAAAAAAACATTTTAATGAGGCTCAGCCCAAAACAAACTACATATTTTTATTACAACGCAGAACAGCACCTTAAACATACATTTAACAGTTTCTTGCACAGCAAGAAACATCAGATTAAATATTTAAGGACTAATATTTACCTTTATACATAATACTGACACATATCAATAGTATTTTTATAAAAGAGAGAGACATCTAATTGCATATATCCATATATATTATAGGTAGAACATGTATTTTTATCACAATCTGCTGTGGCCAGATATACTCTGAAATATATAAAATAGCAAAAGAAAATCACAAGAGGACCTAGTAGGGATTATTTAAAAGTAATTTTTGTTTGTTTTAGTTTTTTTTTTTACATTTAAATGTTGTTTTTGATAACTCTGGTGAAGTTCTTCATTGCCTGTGTTATGCAAACTACTTTTATACAGATATGATTCTAGAGAAATTAGGCTCAATGGACTACTTCTTTAACCCCTTAAGGACACAACTTCTGGAATAAAAGGGAATCACAACGGAATATTTATGTCATGTGTCCTTAAGGGGTTAATTATAAAAGAAGTCGGATTGACCATAAAATATTAAGAAAAAAAAACAAAACAGGCACATTTCGCCTTGACAGAATTCTTCATTCTTATTTCTAAGTAATGGTTGGAATGTCAGCTCCTCAGTATGGGTTTAGTATCGGAAATAATTCAGAGAGAGACACAGGGGTGCTGAATAGTCAGAGAGGAACAAGAGAAAGAGGAGTAAATATTAAGTTCATAGGTTGGTCAGTGGTTCCCCAAAAAGTACTTAAGGCACTCCTACCAGTCCAAGATTTAGGGATTACCCAGTTGTGTCTAAGGTTTCTTTTAATTAGAAAAAAAAATCTTAAACACACCTGAATAATCCCTAAATCTTGGACTGGTAGGGATGCCTTAAGACTGGTTTGAGGACCACTGGGCTATGTAGCAAAACTACTCTATGTAAATGAGACAACTTCATCTCTAAGTGCTGATCCTGCTTATCAGAATAAACTAAACAAAATAAACAGAATTTCAAAATTAATCTAAGATCATGTGCATACAGCCTTAATATGAAATTATAAACTTCTTCTTAATCCTTGCTATTGGGGTAATAACACAATGTTGTTTGGTCCATGGGAAGAACATTCAACACTTGCACATTTGGGGTCATGTTTATGTATAGCAGGACAGTTATGCAAGTGTTGCAGTTTTATACCAGTTTGGCATTTATGGTGCTATGAAACCTGTTGGTTATTTTGTAAGTGTTGCTTTTTTGTGCCTAATCATTATTTTTCATCTATTTTTCTTTTCTTTAGAAGCTATGGATTTGTCAATCTTTCCATTCTTTCTTCTAGAAAAGTGGTCTATTTTACTTTTTTTCCAGCCGCTATCTAGTTGGCAATTTTTTCTGTAATTACAATTCCTGTTAAAAATGGGGGAATTTAGGCAGATAAAATATTATGGTTTTTAGACTTTTTTTAAAATTATAGTATTAATAAATACAGATTAGAGATCAAAAGCAACACTCTTTTCAGAACACTTTGATAAATCTTCCCAAAGAATGTTAAGATGTATTTTTTCCCGAAACTATGAAGGAGTGGGATCTGGTCACAAAGTGCAAAATATTTTGGTGGATATCTATATAAGAATGATTTTATGCAAGTGTAAGGCCATGGATTAATTACAGGGTGAAAAATGGGTGAAGGGCAAGAAGAAGAGGACAACTACAACTGTTTGTAGTATGTAATTGCTATGGGAGTAATTCAGAGAGGGATGACTTAGTGAAGCAAAGGTAGATACATGACTATATGTTTTAAATGCCACAGGCATGTCAACTAAATGGCTACAAAGACTGTTTGAAATTATATTGAGCACAGTGAACACACAACATTTTGAGTTGCTGACTTGGAATAGACTGCTGGAGTAAGCTTGGGAGAATAGAAGCAGAATGGCTGCTGCCATAACTGCTTTAACACTGCCTAATAATTAAAATGGAGTCTCACTGTTTCAGCACTCCTTGTTTGGCAAGAGCTGTCTGTGTATATCTGATCTGCTTAGTGTTCCAGAATGGAGTGAAAACATTGTATATACTTCACAATTTACCGTATATAGCTGAAGTGCTGGTGAAAACGAACAACATGTATGAATTAAATCAAGGCTGAAAGTCACACTATATGCTCTTTCTATAAAAACATTTTTATCTAGCATACTAATACCTCTTAGCTAGGTAGGCATACATGGCATATTACTAAGGCAAGTCATAAAAAACTTTGGAGTTTCAAATTAAGTTGCTAAGAATGTACACATAACTTCATCCACTTAATACACAAATATACTTTTATATGTCCCCATGGACTACATCTCTTTATGAAGCAATACTTTATACTAAAGTGAAGAACTTACAAATAGTTAAAAGGGTAGTCTTATCATCACTACTCCATAGTGGTTATGGTGCTATTTGGATGTGAGCACCATCCCCATGTTAAGCGTCAAACTGTTTTTGAGAGGTTGGATTAAACAAATAGTCCCCAAAACAACGGGGGCCTGCATGTCTTCTGCTATTGCAAAAGATCCACATATATAAATCAGCAACAAAATATGCCCATGGCAGCTGATGGGCTCTGCTTCTCAATACCATCCGAGTATGGACAAAGTTGATAGTGCTAATGTGGAGGTAGAACTTTTGTATTAGCAATAAATGAGCGAGAAGAAAGCTGACCACAAATCACCTGTTTTGGTCAAACTTTTAAGAATTGGTTTCACTTAGGACATAGGGGATGTAGCCTACAGCCTAATAGCATCATGTAACGATTATGTTGCTTACAAAGTCCCATTACAATAGGCACATTTTCCTAATTGAAAGCAATTATAAAATAAATATTAAACAATTATAACAGCTATACCAAACATGTATGTTCTTTTATACATAAAATACTATATATGTTTATTTTATTCACTGCCCTGACCATCACAACATTAAAGATCCAATAAATGTACATAACGTCATCAATGAATCATCAATGTCATATATATATATATATATATATATATATATATAGTAGCCTACAGAATGTGCATTTAAATATACTGAAGAATTGCTTCTGTGTTCATAATGAGTTGGTGCTCTACAAATATTGACTTATGGAGACAGTCTGACCTCCCTTTACTTTTTACCTAATTGCCTAGTATATTTATTATTTCAGATAATTTAGGGAAAATTGATCACATTACCATCAATCTTTTATTACATGCTAATAAAGTCTCTGCTATGTGTGTAGACCTGGTATTCTTTGATCACAGAAACATTTTTTTTATGTTTACTCCTGAATCTTTCTCCTGTATGCCTCCCTGATTTTGAAGATTTACAGAAATATGACATTGTATTAGACAAGTTGTACATTTTATAGGACACATTATATGTTTTTTTTCTTGATACACATACTTTGCAATATGTATTGGTTGACTTACACAACCTTGCTATTTTTACCTATTAGTATTCTATTCCAGCCAATTACTTTGTGCCTTTGAAGCAGTAAATAATTGTATACAGCTGTGCTTCTGTGTAACTAAATTTTGTAGTATGTTTTATGCTAGATCTGCAGAACAATGGACCTCCAGATGTATTAGACTATAATGCCCTTTGATAGTCACAAAGAAAGCAGGTGTCTGATTCATGTACATTGGAAATGCATAGGAATAGCAATGGTTACTTTGCATGTGTTATGGATTTCCAGATATGTTGACACTAATTAAATTATTGATTATGGTGATAATATGAACATGTGTTATAGTATCCAGCAAAATGTGTACAATATTGTGCAAGCTACAAGGCACTCTTAAAATGAAGATCCTGGCATCACAAATCCAAATTTCAAATATTACGATGCCAGCAACTGACAAAAATAAAGTAAATAACCTCCTTATTCCCCATAACTTCTTTTTCACATCTGGCTTCCAAGCTATGTGCAATTGTTGCCTATATGTTAATGTAATAAAAATAAAAGTAAGAGAAAAAACTTAAACAAGAAAATAGCATACTGCTTTAAGTAATATTAGGATAAACATATATGTAGTTAAGAGAAAGCAAGGCATTTCAGTTGACTTACCAAGCTTGATAAAATATGGGAGTACTTGCACACAATACAGCAAATAATTAGTTGAAGGTATGAGAATTCTTTAAAGTCATTAGATCTGAAAACAAAGAACAGAACGGCAGCCCCAGTCCCTATCATTAAACTTTGGTGAAGGTCAATTATTTTGTCTCAGATGACTAGCAAAAATTTTCACAATAGCCTTTTCTTTTAGATCACTAAGGTAGTACATTAAAATAATAGTTGTGTTTTCCAACACATGATTCATTTAGATTTAGTCCATGTTTACAGTATTTTGTGTGAATGAGTTGCATATTTATTCTGAATGCACATTTTTATGGTCACACTGTAGCTTTCATCCAGTATATAGAATGCTATTTTAAGAAGGCAGACAATAACAGTACTTAATCTAAAAGAGTATATTTCTTGTCTATTTTTGTACGCAATTTGTTTATTGAAAAATCTTAAACAATATTTAGATCACTTACAACACTGACTTTTTTCTGTGTTGTAATGTTACACATCTCATTGCCACTTTTATATGCCCCCTTTTTTTGCAATAGACATTTTCCACCCATAATAGAAAGTTACAATGTAATTATGAAAGTTGCATTTGTTCCCTTTTTGTCTGAATGCATAAATTATATAGATATCATTATCTATACTGCACAGCAAGCCTGTCAAACTCAAAGGCTAACAAGGGCCAAATAAACAAGGTTTAAATTTATGTGGCCCGCAAAAAAATAAAACTTCAGTTTTCATAGAAACATAGGTTTCTTTAGAAAAGTTAAGTATAAAAAAGTTGCCTAATTGTCACTGGACATCCTCATACTCGTAGGGCTTCAAAGTAAGCTAAAGAGCACATTTATTTTAAGGCGACCTGCATTTGCATATAACCAATGTTTCAGTCCAGCTACCTTTACATAGTTAGAAAAGTTTGGTAATGGGACTGAAATGGTGAAAGTATGCTGTTGCACAGCTGTAAAAAACAAATGACGTTATCTTGTTGATTTTGAAGTCCTATGAGTGTGTTCTTCACTTTGGCTGAGATCATTAAAATTCCCTATCGGAAAACATTGGGAGGCTATTGTCCATGTGTTGCAAAAAGCTGCGCGGCCAATCAGCATCTCCACAGCATCTCTAATACACTGCCCCCATCTAATACACTGCCCACAAATCCAATACATTTCCACAAATCCAATCTAA
Source organism: Pelobates cultripes (assembly GCA_933207985.1). Classification (NCBI taxonomy): domain Eukaryota; kingdom Metazoa; phylum Chordata; class Amphibia; order Anura; family Pelobatidae; genus Pelobates; species Pelobates cultripes. Next base: position 168,353,752 of record OW240914.1, on the reverse strand, counting down.
TACACTGCCCCTTAATATAATACACTGCCCATCCTCCTTCCGCTCTAATTGAATACACTGCCCCTCCTCCCAGCACTCTAATTTAATATACTGCCCCCTCCTTCCTCCAAATTACTACATTGCCCTCCCACAATCTAGCACACTGCTCCCTCCCACCTCACTAATACACTGCCCCCTCACTCCCCAAATTAATACATTGCCTTCCCCAAAATGTAACACACTGCCTCCCCTCCCACCACTCTAATACACTGCCCCACTCCCTCCCTTAATTGAATACACTGGCCCCAACCCTCCCCCAAATTAATACAGTGCCCCCTTCCTAAAATTAATACACTGCCCATTCCCTCCCCCAATTTAATACACTGCCCCCTTTCTCAAATGAATACACTGTCCTACCCTCCCCAATTTAGCACACTACACAGGAAGGTCCTCCAAGCCTCTCTTCCCCTACCTTAAGATGAGCTGAGTCCTCCAGTTCCAGCTCTTCTCTGCTCAAGCAGACCAGACACTCTTTTGGCACTGCGAGCAGGAGGGAAAGGGTAGTGGCTGGCCTGCGGAAGCAGACAATCGACCGTGAAGGGAAGACAAAAATCAAACAGGAAATATCTTTCCTTTCTTGCGGCTGGTCGCAGCCACAACACAAAGTGGTAAAACAAAAAGGAGGAAGAGTCTGCGCTAATTCAATTAAGCAGCAACCCTAAAAGGGAAATCCCTCACGAAACCCTTATGTAAAAAATGCAAGAAAAAAGGGGGGTCAAGGGCTGCGCTTGGGTAAAAAAATTAAAAGTGTATAAAATCGTATATTAATAAAATAAACAGTGATAATAAAATCAAATAAAGTTCATCCGGATTTGTGAAAAGTATAAATAAAAATTATAAAATAAAAACAGTCTCACTGGTATGCAGTACCACGATAATCCTCAAGTATGGCTCCGTCCGTGTAGTAGGTAGTCCATATATGTGAAGATAAAAAACAAAAGAAAAAGCTACCAATGGTGAAATATTGTATATCCTGATGTGGTATATATTCAAAGGAAATATATTTCACTCACATTTGGTGGAGCTTTTTGCCAGCTCTGGGAGAAGAGACACTTAGTGGTTTGATCCCCACTAATGGATATGCTCGGATGGTCCGTGTGTCCAGCTTGGAATTCCTGTGGTATCGGCTAGGATCTACTTCAGATATGCGTTAATTCCTTAATGCTTGGAAGATAGGTCCGCAAGAATAGAGCAGATAGGTACTGCTCTATTGCCACAGCGCTGGTGGAATTATCCCCACCTAAGGATTTCTTTGGACGGAATATACTTTCAAGTTAAAAATAAATAAAAATAAAAATAAAAAAGGGATGGATAAAACTATAAAATAGTTTGTGATAATACAAAAAAAAATATATATAAAAAATTATTATATATAAAATGCCAGGGGTAAAAGAAAGTGTATAAAATACAATAAAAATAAGTATACAATTGGTCCTAGTATAAAAGGTAACCAAAAATAACTTTTATTGATTAAAATACACTTATTAAAACCATTTACGCGTTTCACCTTTGGGGTTTTCTCAAAATGGTAAAAGAACAGTACACCCCAAAGGTAAAACTCGTAAATGGTTTTAATAAGTGTATTTTAATCAATAAAAGTTATTTTTGGTTACCTTTTATACTAGGACCAATTGTATACTTATTTTTATTGTATTTTATACACTTTCTTTTACCCCTGGCATTTTATATATAATAATTTTTTATATATATTTTTTTTGTATTATCACAAACTATTTTATAGTTTTATCCATCCCTTTTTTATTTTTATTTTTATTTATTTTAAACTTGAAAGTATATTCCGTCCAAAGAAATCCTTAGGTGGGGATAATTCCACCAGCGCTGTGGCAATAGAGCAGTACCTATCTGCTCTATTCTTGCGGACCTATCTTCCAAGCATTAAGGAATTAACGCATATCTGAAGTAGATCCTAGCCGATACCACAGGAATTCCAAGCCGGACACACGGACCATCCGAGCATATCCGTTAGTGGGGATCAAACCACTAAGTGTCTCTTCTCCCAGAGCTGGCAAAAAGCTCCACCAAATGTGAGTGAAATATATTTCCTTTGAATATATACCACATCAGGATATACAATATTTCGCCATTGGTAGCTTTTTCTTTTGTTTTTTATCTTCACATATATGGACTACCTACTACACGGACGGAGCCATACTTGAGGATTATTATCGTGGTACTGCATACCAGTGAGACTGTTTTTATTTTATAATTTTTATTTATACTTTTCACAAATCCGGATGAACATTATTTGATTTTATTATCACTGTTTATTTTATTAATATACGATTTTATACACTTTTAATTTTTTTACCCAAGCGCAGCCCTTGACCCCCCTTTTTACAACACAGAGTGGGCCCAGGGAAGGTGGGCTGCAAACATATCCATTGTGGGCCGCATGCGAATACGCAAGTTTGACATGCTTGCTGTAAAGGCGATAAAATTAAAACATATCATATAGGTAAACGTATCCCAGGCAGCCGAATAGCAGTTTCCTATTGTCTCTTATGATATCCGAAACGATTATCTCACTTAAGCCCTTAGTGTTAGAAAGAAAACATTCTTTATAAATACCCCCTATGTATAGCCAGTATATTAAATAGTGATTCACTTTTGAAGAATTATGATATAGTGATTGCAGAAACAGTTTTAAAGAGCAAACTGTCTTGTAAAAGTTGTATTTAAAAATGGGAATTAATCATATCACACCTTTGCTGAGAATATTGTTAAAAAAAATGTCCCTGTAGATCACAGTATTTGTAGCTATTTAGGAGACAGTCTGGAGAATTTTTTTTTGATGTTTTTTAAGAATAATCGGTGACAGATATGTGACATTTTTCCTATTTTTCAGCCTTAATGAAATATGCATCTTAGTTGAGTTTTGTTTTAAAAAAGAACTGTCACGCTAGAAAAAATAAATAAATAGATAACTAAAATTCAGCTCTTAGTAGTCTTAATTTAAAAAAGAATCCATTAAAAAAAAAATTACATCAAATGCAAAGGTGTTTTTGACAATCGTAGGATTCCCAGGATTTCCTATGCATGGCCAATGAATGTGTATGTATACACAAGTAATCAAGAGAAAATGCACAAAATACATATGTCTGCATGACACTAATCAAATATTTTAGCGATAACCTGGATGTACAATAGGGGTAAGTTTAGTCAGCCTGTCTCCATTACATATTCTATCTCAATGTGTCAGATCCTCTTTAATGTCCTGAATAGTAAGTAGACACAGAGGAAGAAAAACATTTATAAATTCAGAGAGTTGAGAGATTGCTTGGTACATGGCCACGAGGCAACATATGTAAATTAATAATTCTATATTGCAGTAGTCCTGTAGGATATGGCTCCATATAATTTTATAAAGAGTTTTCTATTCGCTAAACCAAGTGTTATTTTTATATGACAAGTGACTTGCAAAACATAGCATGGCACAGTCGAAAAAAATTCTCTAAATTCACTTGTTTCCCAGTTTGTTCATTGGACCCTAAATTAAATTAGTTGTCAACTTAAAGCAAATCATTTGAAATAAAGATACTGTTTAGGTAAATCATTTGGATTAAAAATAATATGGTATACATTGCTATCTGTTGTATTTTGACAAGATATAATACCAATAACAGATACATTGCAGTAATTATTTTGTGGCCCGCTAAGTATATTTATATTATAAGCAATGTTTGTTTTTGTTTTTTTTTGTGTTTTGTTTAGCGGAAGTTAAAAAGTGAATGAAACACAGTGTAAAATGTAGGTTCATTGAATTGGATGAACCCTCGAGCAGCATAAAATAATCCATGTAAATATGTTTTTGTTTTTTCTTATTTTTTTAGGCAACAAAATGTTCAAGTATAGTCAGGATATATGTCAGCACACATTTACATACCACAGTCCATCCAACATGAACTCAACAGTTAAGACAACATGCCCATAAATAAAAAAAAATAAAAAAAATGTGAAACAGCAAAACTTGACCATCAAGTAAGAATAAGACATACACAATCACTAGGATAATAGCAATCATTCTTCTATAACTTCATTATGTTGTAACTATGGTGTTTTGTATGTCAATACAATTTTGTGTATCCACTTTGCATAAAATGCCACTCTCACAAAAATAACTGGGCGATTTGGGATGGCGCAGCCACGACCCGGAATAATCACTCCCTGCATTAGATCTGTTCTGTTTTCTTCACACACTAGAGGGCCACCGTAATCTCGCTATTAAAACAAGAATAAAGAATACGAATTAGGAATTTAATGGACAGCACTGTATATTAATATTATGATTATACATCAATTTCTGAAATGGATTCCTAAAATCTTGCAAAGCTTTACATTTTGTTAAACACTTACTTTTGAACACAATATCAGTATCATTAAGAATAACTGATTAAGGTAGTTATAAAGAAAACTAGGTCACTGTATTTTTATACTTAAAGAGTAACTCCAACCATTATAATCACTACAGCCCGCTGTAATGGTTATGATATAAGAAGTACACTGGCACTGTTCTCAGTAATGGGGAAAACCATTAGGTAATGGTTTGCACTCTAACCTGGTTCCCCGCTGGGTGCTGGGACACTGCTGCAGTGCTTACAAAATAAGACTTCTACAGAGCCGCAGAAGTCATGTGCCAATCCTGCCGCAAATTGAGTGGCTGAGAACATCAGCTGACCACTCTGAGCCAATGAATGTGCATGCAAATATGCACAGAATTGACATTGGCCATACCAGAATGGCTGCACATACAGACTCCAGACACCATGACCACTTCACACTGCTGACGCAGACATGGTGCTTGGAGTATCCATTTAATATAAAACAATACCATTTTTTTTTTCAATTGTAGTATTTCTGAGAATATTATTAACTAATTTGAAAACTAGTTTGGTTTAGTGAGTAGTGTGTAAAAAAAATATATGTTTATTTTTTGTTTGAGCTCAAGAATTTGACTTGATGCTTCTTCCTATATGTTGATTAAAGCAACAAAAAAGCAGGAGAGATGCATGTACAGGGGACTGATTTGGCTTTGAGGTGTTTAACTTGGGAGGGATGTAGCTGTGATAGAAGGAGGTTGTATTGAGCTGGAAGAAAGAAATTGAGAGCAATAAGTATGACACTTATCATTTGAGGGAATATGGGAGGGGTATGCAGATTAAACAAATGTCCCATAAACACAGGAAATATATCTGGGAAGTAATAACTGGATGCATATTGTGGGGAGACTAACTCTGAATAACTCTCTAGTGAGATGAACCGCATAAAGGGCCCTTGGGATACAATGGAAGAATAGGACAATAGGTGATTTATTAAGAGGGAACTCAAATAAGAATATAAACTGAAACTATATTCAATAATTGGTTTAATGCAGGGGAATGCAAAGAGATGTGAAATCAAGAGAATATTTTATAGACATGCAATTTGCACTCTCATGCATATGACAAAGTACATAAATAGCATGAGCTCTAGGCAGATTAAGTCACATGGAATACAAGATGGATTTTAGAGAAACATGGCAGTGCCATTAAGGGAGGACATCAAGTAAGCATGTAGCTAATCTAACCACCGGCTGCTGATGCAAGTTGATATGTCACATGTCCACTTTTCTAAAGGTTTATCAAAACACATGCATAAACATGAGTTTGCGAGATTATACTTTTCCAGTTTACATTAGGTGCCAGGTCATGCCAGGCCATGTTAACGTAGCTGTGCATTCAAAACAAATCCAGAAATTAAATAGACAATTTTCTCAAACAAAAACAAAATAAATAAATAAATGACATCACAACTAACTTTTATCTAGCTTTTTAAATATGCCATTGCTGTTGAAGTGGTAGTTTATGTTTAATTATTTTTTAATGTTCCTATAAAAATGCAATATAAAAGAGAATAAAATTCTGAAGCAACCTGTGAAAAAAATGTTTTATTACACTTTACATTTCAAAACACACAATTATACTATATTAGTTTTGGGTAACATTAACGCTAAATATATTTTTTTCTCTGTTTATTAACTTTACCTCGCAGGGTCCTATTACAGATGTCTCACCCATGGCACATATTTCAGACTCATTGACAGTAATTTTCCCTTTGTGCAACTGATTGCATTTTTCATTTCCCACAATAAACAGATTTCCTTGATGAAGTTGGCCGTCATAATTGTTGGCTAGAAAATAAAATTCTCATTAGTACACGTTTTCTTAAAATGGAATTAAAAATCTGTGAGTAATTTTATTAAAACACGTAAAACCTTTTAAACTAAAGTATTGTATTGTAATTGTATTTAGTAAGTATATGCCTAAATGTAATCTATAGTTTTCTGTATTGCTATGTTGTGATTAGACTCCTACAAAAAAGCTACAAGATATTTTGCATTATCATTTAAGTGCTCTATTGTTATTAGTTAAGATATTGTAACATACATGTTTTTCATATGGAATAAGAAAAATAATATGAATAGACAAGAAGTATACTTGTTTATCTAGCATTTTGAGTTTCCATTTACATTTTTCCTGTACATTGAAAGAGTTGCATATGTCTTAGAAGGTTATTTGAACAAGAGTAGCTGTAGTGGAGAAAAATAAACATGACTATTCTTAAATTCACATTTTTATTTCTATGCTAATACAGTGTGAGTTCAATAAAAATAAAATTAAGAACAATAGGTCATGGAAGGAGTAAATACTGTTCCTCTGTGTCTCTTCAGGTGTAAGAGATATGATCATGCTGCTCCTTCACAACTGTATTAGGGTATTGAGTGACCAAAAGTGCTGATTCAGGATGCCGTGTGAAAGCTGCTTGATCATGGTTTCTACATTTGCATGGCTAACAAAAGTGCTCATTATGGATGTGCATGGGCCAAAAATTTGGTTTGGTTCGGCAATTCCGAAATTCGTGATTTGGGCACTTTGGCAATTCGGCCCTTTGGTTCGGTCCAGCACTTCTGAAATTCTGGAGTTCAGCAATTCGGTGAATTCTGCAATTCAGGACTTCGGCACTTCGGGACTTCGGTACTTCAGGACTTTGGCACTTCTGAAGTTTGGGACTTCGGCAATTCGGTTCGATTCGTCACTTCCAAAATTCGGGATTTTGGCAATTTGGCATTTCAGTTTGGTTCAGCACTTCCGAAATTCAGGACTTTATCAATGCAAGAATTCAGCACTTTGGGACTTCGGCACTTCGGGAATTTGGGACTTCGGCAATTCCCTAACCCTGCCTGTACCTCTAACCCAACCCCTACACCTAACCCTACCCTACCTCTACCCCTAACCCTGCTAGGGTTAGGGGCAGGGTTAGAGGAAGGTTGGGGTAAGGGTTAGGGGCAGGGTTAGAGGAAGGTTGGGGTAAGGGTTAGGGATAGGGTTAGGGCTAGGGTTAGATTTCTCTCATCATTCCCTTAACTTTCCCTCCCTCTCCTGTTTTGCCACTTATCAGAAATCTAAAGCACTTGGGCACTTCGGAAATTCGGCATTTCGGAAATTCAGACATTCAGAAGCATCATGTGTAGTTCGAATTGCATATGTCTAGTGCTCATGAATGTTCATGTGAGTCTTGTATGAGTGTCAGTGTGAGTGTTAATCTGTGTGTCAGTGTTTGTCTGTGTATACATGTCAGTATGAGTGTTAGTGTGACTGTTAGTTTGTGAGGTCACTTGTTAATGTGTTATTGTGTGCACGCTAATTCATTTATCATTGTGAGTTAATGTGCCTATGACTGCAATTTAGTTTGTGTCTGTGTATGTGTATTAGTGTGTATCAATTTATGCACGTTAATGTGTGTGTGTCTATGTATGCATGCATATTTGTGTATGGTCTATTATGCATGTGTGCATGTTATTTGTATATATTTGTGTGAACAATGCTGGTGTTGGATGCAGGCCACATTTTTTTCCCCAGAGCCTCTCAAGTAAGGGTGGCCCTGGTGTGAAGAGCCTTTTGTAACGTTGAGTGGTGCCTGAGAAAATAATAATAATTATGGGATTTAAATAAAAAGAGTATTTTGCTGTTTCCTGGGAGACATAAAAAGGGACATATTGAAAAAGTGTATTTTTTAGGGCCCCTTCAGAAGTTTTTATTAGAAAAAGTATAATTTAAAGCATAGCTATCATCACTTTGAAATATGTGAAGGCTCATACAATCCCCCTTTTTGTTGTAAACACAATTAGCCCAAAACAGATTTTTACTTAGTATATATGTATATATATCTTACTTCCAGTGTGTCCCCATCCGTAAATTGTACACATTGTCTTTTCAGGGATTTTACATCCATAATATGGAAGTTTTATTTGGCTCACATTGGCATTAAGTACAGCAGATCTGTTGATAGATTAGACAATATTATTACTAAATATCAAAAATACAACACATGGGTTATAACTTTAGGAAATCATAACATAATTTACATGTTTTTTTAAACAGATAATAGCTCCAAAATCATAATTAACTCCTAAATCATTTTGTCCATCATTTATGTGGTAGCTATCAAACCACTGTTTCAAATAAAAGTTATGATTATATTTTAAAAACAAAGAATAATAGGTAGAAAACAGTTTAATGAGAAACACGTTCCCTACAAATATATAATACAAAATGATAAAGAAATAAGTTTGAAAATACAAGCATGATCTATTCCAAAACACACTTTAAATTCTTGCCATAGTCACAAATTATATAGTCATCATGTATGATGCCTTTTTGACTGACAGATATTCCCTATGGTCAGTTCTACTCACATATGAAAACACTCCAGTCAGCTACAGATCACATATAAATCTGATAAAACTATATGAAAATAGTAAATTTCAGGTATTTTTGATAGTGAGCTGTGACAGTTTTTATTCCCTTAGGTCATAAGCACATGGCATGGAGAGAAGACATTGCACACGTGCATGCTAAATGTTTATGAAATATTACTATACATGGAACTTTATGAATATACACATGAAATAGTTCCTAAACAGGAAGAAATGAAAGACCAGACATTTCTTAAAGCTCTTCACTTCCTGGCTGAAGTAAACAGCAGAGCTGAATTTTGGAACATGCCATATTAAAAAGAGGGCATATGATGAAAATATGAGGAAAAAACATAAATAAGAAATGGAATTAGAGGTGAAACAAAGGCATGGACAATGGTCAGTGTATGAATGGTGACAAGATAAGAGGAGCATGATGAAATAATAGGTGATATGGAAGGAGAAACGAAAGGAGGTGGAGGAAGATAGGTTTAAGGGTGCAAGCAAATGAAAGGAACAGAAAATGTGAGACAAGGCTGTGAGGTAAATCAGAGAAAGGAGAGAAGGGAAAAGGGACTGCTTAAATTTGGGGACAAGTTAAAGCTAAATGAGAAGCAAAATTAAAGATTTGTGGCAAGAAATACGATTGGAATTTGTAGGGAGGGTTATGTGGGAAAATAGAACTGAAGGTTATGAAGGGAAACAAGATTCCCACAAAAATGAGACTGGAGCGGGGGAATTTAGCTGAAATAGAAGTTAAGGAGGTGAAGGTAGGGTGATCAAATAATCATGGAATAGGAATTAGTGGTAGCAATCTCCCTGCCTACTATTAATATGTTGGAGCAAAGAAAGAAGACTGTTGCAGTGTTTTGTGAGCAGTCCAGTCACCTGGACCTGGCATTCTGTATTCCAATGAAAAACACATAACTGTTGCTCTCTCCTAAGGGCACAATATGTAATAACCAGCCTGTTAACACAGTAGAATGTGTTTCTTAATCAGAGATGATCTGTGAAACACACCTGGAAAAAGAAGTGGGTGCTTTGATGGAGGGATATAGCTTACTGCATAGAGGAAAATGTACGTACATAAAGGAGATGCATGCAAATCATCTGGCATAGTCTAGCACAAACCATACATTTATTAATGGCAATTGATCATGTAATAAGGCTGATGCATGAGTAACTTTTGATTTAAAATCTTGTTTACACCTACCTACTTTGCATTAGATATAAACAAACATTGCATCCAAAACACATGTATACATTATACACTAATCACATGTACATATAACATCCATTAGATATACTCATGTGTCACACACAATACATATAGATATGCTCTGCGTAAGCTATACATAGATATGAAAATGCACTTGCATCACAGCACACTACAAACCCTGTATTCGTATACACAGGGGTGTCACAAGATTTTGTCAGCACACTAAAAGTTTAAAACTGGCTATGAATTTACATAAAGTAATATAACAGAAATGAAATCCTCAGCACACAGCATGTGTCAGTGGTAGTTTATTTGTTTGACAAAGCTACCAAGAGTGACGAAACGTTGCCTGGCCTTGGTGGCTGAATAATCTACCACAGACCTTCATGCTGTGTGCTGAAGATTTAATTTCTTTATATCACTTTATGGTTTGGTGAACAGGAACCTTACTTATGGCACAGGCACCTAAATATAGGCTTCTATCGGAGTGCTCCCTACCATTTCTTTATATGCATCTACATAATATATTCATCTATTTCTGATCATTGCAGTATCTCACCTACTGGACAATGAGCTGTATACAGGTGATTTATTTGGAAATTTCAAATAAACATTATGGATTTAAAGTAAAAGTCAAAATTGTGAACACACATACGTGCAAACATTGCAGAAGATTAACCACACACACATCTGCATACTAGGAATTTAGAAACATATTTTATCTTTAAATAGGATAAAATGACTTCAGAAAAATATTTTACAAGCTAAAACAAATATGCAACAGACCCAGTGAACTAATATGTCAAGTGGTGAAAGTTATATTACTCCAGACTTTCATTTTTTTATTTATTTACTCTGTACACACCTTTTCCAACATGTCTAATAAAATGGTAAGTTAGTTTGAGTTATAGTAAATAGTTTGACATTCCAGCCATTTTTCTAGTCAGAATATGTACTTCTTAATCATGACTTTTAGAATGAATCTAGCACACTGTACTTTCACTTCAGCATTTTCCAACATAGTACATCTAAATTACAATATAACCACATTTATTTACATAATATATAAATATGCATAAAGCATGTATTTCCCTTTAACAGAAGAAATAAATATTATTTGAAAGGGGTTACATGTTCATATGTGCTGAGTTTAATACTAAAAATTAAAAACATACTTTTATTGTCATAAAAGCTTTTGAAATGTAGTTGCGTCACTGGATGATACCACATACATTTTCTCTTTATTATTATTACTATCTCCATTTATATAGCACCAACAGATTCCGTAGCACTTTACAATATTATGAGAGATGGGGGGGGTTTAACTATAAATAGGACAATTACAAGAAAACTTACAGGAACGATAGGTTGAAGAGGACCCTACACAAATTAGCTTACAGTCTATAGGAGGTGGAGTATATAACATATTAGGACATCTTCTTAGAGCGTTAAATAATTTAAAAGGGGTCTACTCTCTCAACTAGTGTGAGCTACCCTTTAAATCAGAAGTGAGAAAGCTAAAAGACTTCCCTGCTCTGTAGTAATGTCTCAAGGTAAGATTAAAAGGGTGAATATTTTATTAACACTAGTCAGTGGAGGTTGGTGAAGATGGTAGTGGCATAAAACTCCAGCCATAGGATTTGACTCCACTCTCTCTCTCTCTCTAGAAAGACCATCTGTGATGTATTGGACTCATGAAATAGTAATATGGCTGTTAACATATATATATATATATATATATATATATAAATCTCCACAAAGAAAGGCACACGCTGGGCTTTTTGAAGAAAATGATTTGTCTTTATTCATAACACACGGGTTACAGCAAATCGACGTTTCAGTCCATCATAGGACTTTCATCAGGATCCTGCACCGTGGCACTTATACTACAAATGTGAGTGCAGGATTGTAGATTTTATATATATATATATATATATATATATATATATATATATATATATATAATTTATTTTATTAGTTTAGCCTTCTCACTGCGAAGATAAGATCAGCACATTGGAAACAAATGTGGCTGACACATTCCTGGCATTGAACTATTTAAAACATAGAAATATACAGTATCTCACAAAAGTGTGTACACCCCTCACATTTTTGTAAATATTTTATTATAGGAATTGTTTATGCTGAGTTACACTATACCTATGCTGATACAATAAATTGTGCTAAAACATAAAAATATTACAATTATCCGCACAAAAATATCCAATTTATAAATGAAGACTTAATAACTACAATACACTTGTAGAAACAAAAGATGCTTTCACTTTCACAATCCCGGTATTGAAATCACAACCTCTAAAGAAAGAGTGTGGGGAATTGAACTTATACCATTGCATTACAAGGTGTACTACCTCTATGCTACCTTATCAATAAAACTTGATAATGTGATATCAAGACGTGATAAATCATACACTTGGCATACCATGTCTGCTAGGTATTAAATGGGGCGCTTAAAAAAGCATCTTTGGGGGCACACTAAGCATGTCTTAGGTGCTCTCTAATTTGGCAGATTAAAAAAAAAAAACTACCTAAATTCTACACATGGCCAGTTACCCTCAACAACTTATGCAGATGAACATCATTCATTATCAGTGAGTAAGTTTGTGCTATAGTGAAGAGGAGGGAACAATATAGCACTGTAGGAACAGTGATGAAAGACTGATAAGCACCCAATCCATTACCCCAATGAACCTTATCCTGTTTAATATCTAGGATAAATGGGTATTTAATACACCTGTAATCTTTTGTTTTTTTCATTTTCCTGGTTCATCAGAGCTACAGGTTAAAGTGTATTACATACAATTTAATTAATCATGTATTCCCATTGCTTTTATAAATATAGTTTTTCCCAATAATCCTCTATGACAGGGCATATATCAGAAGCTACCAATGTTAACAAAGATGTTCTGTAATAAAGACTCGCCGGGCAAGAAAAAGAAAAAACTGTTACACATATTATGATGTGGATATTAAATTTGTAGAAAGGGAGGAGTTACACTGGGTTTGAAAGTCATGGATGATACACTTCTTTAAGGTAGGATTGAAGCAATGATATTTACTTTTATAGAGTCCAGTTCTTTTTACCAAAAATGTTGGACAGTCAGGAGCAGGGACGTATTAGCCGCGAGGCAAACAAGGCATTTGCCTTGGGCGGCATTTTCCAGGGGGTGGCAAAGAAAGCCGCCCAAAATGCTCAGGGCAAATGTCTTGTTAGCCTTGCAACTAATTAAAAATCCGGTCAGGCGGTCGGCGCTGGCAAGGGAGCACTTTCCCCTGAGCTCTCTGCTCAGCTCCCTCGCACGCCGCAGAGTGATGAAGGGAGCCGGAATATGATGTCATATTCCTGCTCCTGGCATCACTCTGCTGCGCGCGAGGGAGCTGAGCAGAGAGCTCAGGGGAAAATGCTCCCTCGCCAGCGCCAACCGCCCGCCCAGCAGCCCCAATGGACCCCAGGGAAAGGGAGAACCCCCACCATTCCCAAAGTTAAGGAGGCTGGGGGGAGTTGAATTTAAAAAAAAAAGTGAGTGCGTTAATGTGAGTGAGTGTGTGTGTCTGTTAGTGTGTGTGTGTGTGTGTGTTTCTGTTAGTGAGTGAGTGTGTGTCTGTTAGTGTGTGTGTGAGTCTGCTAGTGAGTGAGTGTCTGTGTCTGTTAGTGTGTGTGTCTGTTAGTGTGTGTTTGTGTGTTAGTGTGTGTGTGTGTGTGTGTGTGTGTTTGTGTGTTTGTGTGTGTGTGTCTGTTAGTGAGTGAGTGTGTGTCTGCTAGTGTGTGTGTGTTTTTGTGTTAGTGTGTGTGTCTGTTAGTGTGTGTGTTTCTGTTAGTGAGTGCGTGTATGTCAGGGAGTGTGTTACTATGTGTTTGTCTGTTAGTGAGAGTGTATGCGTGTCAAACAGTTAGCAGACATAGTAGACAGAAATGGTCTACCATTGTTTAATTGCAATAAAAAGTTAACATTAAAAAAATGTGAAAAATAAAAAGATCTATTATATAAGAATAGAAAATCTTAGCATCCATATAAATATAAAGATAAAGAGCGGCAGGGCCTAACTACTATGTGGGTTACATGCATATCAAGAGAGCTCCTCCAAGAGTTTCTGAAATTGGAAGATATTTGATTAAATTTTCACTCACACCTGATTGAGCTGCTGTCCATTCTCAGCATTCTCCTTTTTGCTCTCCCCAAGTTTAATCCCTTAAGGACACATGACATGCGTGACATGTCATGATTCCCTTTTATTCCAGAAGTTTGGTCCTTAAGGGGTTAAAGAGTAATCTAGATGTTGGACATCGTGCACACGGTATTTAGAGAAGTGTCGGCTATGCCTCATTGCCGATTGCCTGGGGTTGCTGTATCTCTCGTGCAGGGAGAACTGTCCTGTGTTTCAGATCTGGCCTGCCCTTTTGGGTGCGATCAGTCTGAAATGCTAATTGCCTAGGCTCTCTGCCTAGGAACTCTGTAATTGCACAAGATGAGCTAAAACCAGCTTGAGGTCTGAGCGACTACCTACCGAAGGGCAATCTAATTGAGCTGTTGTCCATTCTCAATATTCTCTTGCACCCTGTTTTTTTGCTATGCTGGGTGGAAGGTTAAAAGATTCAGTTCTATTATGGTTGCTGCTTGTGGGCCTACCTTTGGCTTTGGTGACGGAAGCAGCTGATCTCTTGCCTTTGAACCAACTGGCGATGCAGTTTTATACTAGACCTCCTGCCCCCCCACCCCTCTCCCTCTGGACTGGCGGGGTTTATCCTGGCTCAGAATGTTGAGGTTGCTGCTAGCTTAGGTGCCAGATTGTAACTGCGTCTCACAAGAGGGCCGAAGGATCTTTGATACACTGAACAGTGTTAGTCCAGCTGAATCAAAGAGCGTTACGGAACACATCAGATACTTACAGTGTGTGCCCCCATTTCACTGACCACACCTGCAGAAGAGGAGGAGAGGAGATACCAAGGTTGATGACATATGTTTCCATTCAATTTCTCCAGGGGGAAAGACTCAGTCAAAAGGCTAGTGGTGCTCAGGTGGTGGCTCTTCTACAGGCCTGGGGCTGGCTTGATTGTCTTTGTGCTCTCTGGTTTGGGCTCTCTGTGAGTTTCCTCTAACATTCTTGTCTAGGAATAGGCTGACTTTGGTTCTTGAGGCAGGCTGTAAGCTCATAAGTGAATAAAAAGGAGCCTAAGGGACAGTTAACTGAAAACTGTGGGCCCCATTGTTTATGGGTTTGTCTTTGTTTATTATGTTCAGACATATTTTTTCTTTATTATTCTAAACATCATAGCAGTGGAATATTTGCTCTTGTTTCTTATAGTAATATTGAAGCCATTTATTTTTCTTTAAATTCCTGTGCATGCATTGGTGCCAGTTTACTATATGTCTATTTTACCTTTTCTCACTTAAAGTTAGGTAATTTTCCTATGTATGCCATCTGATGTGATTTACCTATTATATTTCTGATGTATACATCCTTTCATTATATTGAATGTGTCCTGAATACCTCAATAAAAAAACTGATTGGCAAAAAAAAAAGATAAAGAGTCTTTCACAAGCAAACTAATCAAGCAAGGCTTTATCCAGACCCTAGAAATGTCCATGGATCAGAAGGATTCCTCCAAATTAATGTCCCTTATTAGCATATTGGGTAAATGTCAAATGATGCACTCACGCTATGCTAAATGTTGTTGGAGATTAGTCCATGCCTAAAGTATTCACAACAGGTTTGACACTCCCCTTTTCTGGGGTGGGTTATAATATTACTAAAATATTTTTTCTCTTTATTTTAATAGAAAACACACACAAATTAGCTACTCAAAATAAATGAAAAGATGAAAAGAAAGTTTTGTTAGCATTACAGACCCAGATGAGATCAAATTTTAACAACGTCTGGATGGCTTAATTTTACAACTCCCTATCTAAACTAGAACATTTGAACACACCATCATGGAACTCTTACATTTAATAGAATCCAGCCCACAAATGGGAAACTCTTTTCATGTAATTGACTCCGTAGGCTACTATAAATACAACTAAATATTACATATTCTTTGTTTCACTCACTTCCTTTACAGCCAAGCTTCCGTGAGAAGAGCTGAAAGCTAGATAGATGTTCTTCACTCCCAATTTGTACTATTATTACTGCTCTTTGACTCACTGTAAAATATGAACACAGGCAGCTAGCAGTCCACAAGCCTCCATCGGCAAACTGTCTTTCGAAAACATCTGTTTTCAATTAAATGATATTATGGATGCAATTTCTGTGTGTCTCTATCTAGGTGAAAACATATAATGTCCACATTGATTCCTTTACATATTAATCATTTTTGCTTTACTTAACCATCTTTCCTGATCATTCATATAAAACAGTGAAATATATTAACCATATGTAATGCTTTACATATACATTTTACTTTAATTCAAGATGATTTTCATCCCTCTGCTATTGTAAAATTAAAGGATCACTGTGGGCACCATAACAGCTTCGTCTCAATTGCGTTTTTATGATGCCAGGAGGTCCTGGGAGCCATCTTACCTTAAGGAAATAAACTGCTTACTAATGGTTTGACCCTAAATTTGTGAACACTCTAATCCACTCTCCACCCTAGTTTATAGTAATGTCCAAGGCTTCAATGAGGAGGCCTTGGGCTGGATGCCCGTGATAGGCGCCAGCTGACACGCTCAGCCTATCACTAGCTACCCATTCATAAATCTGTGTGAGAAAGGTACCTTTTAGAAATAGTTTAAGCCCTTTTAGTTAAGATGGCACCAGGACCTTCTGATACCAAAACAACTTTATTGAGAAATTCTTAAAGTATGTAGCACTTTGAAATCAAAGCTACCATTCCTTCATCCACCTACCCATCCATACGTTCTTCCATCCTTTTTCAATAAAAATAAAAGTCATTTAGTGCAGTATGCATTTATGGATATATTTACTGATTATCCCTAAGTACCAGATGGTAACAGCTCACCATACAATGGGAAAAACAAATGTAATTTTGTATACAAATTAAACCAAGTTACTTGTCACTCATGTAATTTTACATTAGCAGTGTCATAAGGAAATTGCACTGGAGAACATTTCAGATTTTTTGCATTCTCTAGAAATAGAAGAGAATGCACCCTCCTGACAAACCCAGTATCAATAGAAACTCATAGCAATCTCACCTGGAAAGTTTTAACAGAACTAAATGAGATCCTTTTGGTCCATGCACCACTTGTGAAATATTTATGACCTGTTTATGCTTTTCTGTTTTGCTGTAAATATTATGGACGCCAAGCCATACTTCATAATCTTTTAAGTCAATATCCCTAATGGAATAAAAAAGAAATTCAATGTAAAAAATATAAATATCATAAGTACTTAATAATTACAAGCAAATATTAAATTTATACGCACTTTCATATATATATATATATCTACATATATATATATATACACACACACAACTTGTTGATATATAATAATAATTTATTATTGTTTTGTAATATTTTATTTTGGAAATCCTTCAGAACTGACACTCTTTGTACAGCTTTTGCTTTCCCCAGGGGTTGTATTAACCCCTTATAATTGATGGGACATTCAATGTAGTCAATAACAAAATGGGCTTTACGACATTAGGATGACATGGAACATCTTAATGTTTTTGGTGAAAGCAGGGTTAAATGCTTGCTCACACTAAGACAACCCAGGTATCAATAGATGCAATGCCATTTCAGACTGACAGGTGAGCTACATGCAGACCTCAAAGTGAGTGCTGCTTACAGTCCTTTAAATCTACTTAAATCCCTTGGCTGAGTGATTGCGCACAGCCATGGTGATTCTGAGCCTGCCCCTAGTTTAGGGAAACCCTGTTTATTTAAAATACTCTGAGCATTCAAAGGGGTGCAACACAGGGAATCAGGAGCATGAGAAACTAACACAGTTTTACACATGCCATCACTTTTATCTATGCCCCTGTATGCCTCTGTGATTGGTGCTGGGCTTTGTCCACAGGTATATAGAATGGGAGTCAACTGCCTCTTTGCCTGCCCCCCTTGCAAGCTCTCTCCTGACACTGTATTCCTCTCCGGACTTCCCCTATAAGTAGAATAACTCTGAAATTTAAATACTATCAATTCTCTCTATAGTGACACATGTTTGGGACTTGAGCAAGGACTAATCAAGGAGCAAGCTTTATGCCCATTATTTTTTGTCCATTCACAGTATAACTTATGTTCGCATTTGCTTCAATTTATCACCTTTTTTATTGTGGATTTAATGTAAGGTGATCAGGAGAAAAGCAACAGTAAGTATTTACCCTGAAAGAAAGCATTGTTTTGCTGTTAAAACCCAGTTTTCTTTTATAAGAGCGCCTCCACATTTATGTTCATTCCTGAGAAAGAAAAGAAAATAAGTAATGTAATAAAAAGAACAAAGTAAATATTTCTAAAACAAGCAATATTTTATAAATATTTGAACATATATTCACGTGTTTATATTTGACATTTAAGAATACAGGAGTGCTTGAAAAATTATCAAAAGTGTGACATGGGATGGATGCTTTCCAAAAAAGATATGTAAGTGTATGAAAGCATTTAATTTCAATTTACTCCTGGCTAACTTTAGGTTTGTCACTCATAGTCCATTACTTCAGTCTAAAAGGGCAGCAATTAAAAAAGAGTTAGCATTACATAGTTAATCCAAATCACACAGATGTTTAAAACATCAGAAAGCAAGGCTGGAAAAAACCCAGACTAATTTACGGCTGATCTTTATTGCAAGGGAAAGACAGCAGGATAATATAAATGTGTGTTTGTTTTTTCTTGTGTCTTTTCTTTCTTTCTTTTTTTTTTTTTTTTTTTTTTTTTTTTTTTTTTTTTTCTTTTTTTTTCTTTTTTTGTTTCCTGTAGGTCTGTTTCTACTAGGGATCAAACATCTGGTTAAACTAAGTAAATCTGATTCACTTATGCCCTGTTCTAATCTTTAATAGCTCAAAGCAAACTATGTATTAGTCAGCGAGCACACTTGCCAAGATTATACAAATGTAGCCACTACACAGAGACATAGCCAAAATTATTATAACTCTCGTAGCGTGTTTACTTAAAATTCTCTGAGCACTCAAAGGGGTGCAACACAGGGAATCGGGAGCATGAGAAACTAACACAGTTTTACACATGCCATCACTTTTATCTATGATAACTGTATTGCCATGATACCATAATTTATTCAAGATAACTGTAGCTCAGTTCTAAAGCATTGCACAACTCAAACTCTATAAATGGAAGGCAACAGGGTTATGATATGATCATTTTCCATGTGAATCATTATTATTTGGAATATTTAACAACATGGAACACAGATGCATGGAACTTGTGAAGGATAGAAGATATAATTACAAGTTCTGACAAAATGCCAGCTACCACAAAGCTAGCTCTAAAAATTAACAACATATTTTCTTATCAGTTATATAGTCTCGTGTATTGTTATTAAACAATGCAAAACAATGGTAGAGATTAAACAACATTACAGCAATATAATGAAATATTCATAACGTCTCTCTCTCTTATTAATGATCATAAGAACATAAATCTGAACTATTTTTTCTGCACACCTCCTTTGCCTATTATGCATTTTTCCTGTCCCAAGGACTGACTATTTTGCCTCCATGCAAATAATGTTGGCGTGGTACCTTCCATCTCTGAATCTGTCCAAGAGGATAGAGGTCAAGAGAAATACCACACACTCTGCATTCACTACACTCACACTGCATTCACTACACTGACACACACTCTGCATTCACTACACAAACATGCACTCTGCATTCACTACACTAACACACTGCATTCACTACACTAACACACTGCATCCACTACACTAACACACACTCTGCATTCACTACACTAACACACACTCTGCATTAACTATACACACAGCATCCACTACACAAACATCCTGTATTCACAGTACACACACTACACCCACCACACATTCAAACACTCTGCATTCACTATACAGAGACACTGCGTCTAATACACACACTACATCCACTACAGACACTGCATCCACTAAACACATTGCATCTAGTACACACAAACACTACATCCACTACAGAAACACACACTACATCCACTACTCAAACACACTCTGCGTTCACTATACACACTGCATCCGATAAACAAATACACTCTGTATTCACTGCACAAACAGTATCTAATACACACAAACACTACATCCATTACACACATTCTAATTCACTTCCACAATACACACCCCATTCTGTCCTGCATCATTGTCAACGAACTAGGTAGGAGTCCTGTGTGCAAACTCGTGGGCAGACTCGTGGGCGGGCCGGGGGAGGGAGGGGGCTTTGTCAGGGGACCCAAAATTTCTGGTGGTAGCCCTGACTGTAATGTCCCAGCATGCCCTCACACCACCTGCTCTATTGTGGGAGCTGTAGTCTTCCAGCATGCACTATAAAGCCATTAACTTAACAGAGTACCATAGCACAGGGGAGGCATGAGTATCAGAAGTGTGTTATTGTCCTCAGAAGTAACCTCTAAAATATCAAAGTTGTTCTATTTGATGTTTAACCCCTTAAGGACTGGACTGTTTTTGCGATGTTGTACATTTGCGACCAGGCATATTTTTACACTTTTGTGGTGTTTGTGTTTGGCTGGAATTTTCCGCTCTCTCATTTACTGTTCCCATACAAATTATATATTGTTTTTTTCAGGACAAAAGGGGCTTTCTTTACATACCATTATTTATATAATCTCATGTATTTTAAATAAAAAAAAATAAAAAAATATGATGAAAAATTGAAAAAAATACATGTTTTTTGACTTTTACTTGAAAAATCTTTTACTCATCTACAAAAGCGAATTAAAAAAACTGCTAAATAGATTCAAATTTTTGTCCTGAGTTTAAAAATACCCCGTGTTTACGTGCTTTTTTGCTTTTTTTTGCATGTTATAGGGCTATAGGTACAAGTAGAATATTGCGGTTTCAAAACATACATTTTTTAAATTTATCAATAGTGACATTGTAACACTATTATCTGTCATAAATCTCTGAATAACACCCCACATGTACATATTTTTTTTAAAGTAGACAACCCAGGGTATTCAATATGGGGTATGTCCAGTCTTTTTTAGTAGCCACTTAGTCGAAAACACTGGCCAAAGTAAGCATTCATATTTGTTTGTGTGTGAAAAAAGTAAAAAAACTAAATTGAACGCTAATTTTGGCCAGTGTTTGTGACCAAGTGGTTACTAAAAAAGACTGGACATACCCCATTTGCAATACCTTGGGTTGTCTTCTTTTGCAAATGGTATGCCATCATGGGGGTAATTCTCATTCCTGGGCTACCATACGCTCTCAAAGGCAACGTAACCAACCTGGCCATTTTCAATGTAAAAATATTTGACCCACATATTTGACCTTGTAACTTTCAAAAATACTATAAAACCTGTACATGGGGGGTACTGTTTTACTCAGGAGACTTTGCTGAACACAAATATTAGTGTTTAAAAACTGGAAAACGTATCACAACAATTATATCATCAGTAAAAGTGCTGTTTGTGTGTGAAAATGCAAAAAAAGTCACTTTCACTGACAATATCATCGCTGTGATATGTTTTACTGTTTTGAATCACTAATATTTGTGTTCAGCGAAGTCTCCCGAGTAAAACAGTACCCCCCATGTACAGGTTTTAGGGTGTCGTAGAACGTTACAGGGTAAAATACAGTGCTAGCAAATTCAATTCTCTGGAATTTCGGCCTGGGTTGGCAGGCAGGTCCCTTAAATTGCAATCAATAAAATTACTGAATTATGTAAAACTATTACATAAATACGCACGTAGAATTTAAATATATATGCATATTTATATATTTGAAGTCTACGTGTATATTTATATAATTATTTATGTAATTTTGTATATGGACATATGTATATTTCTTATTATTTTTATTTATTTTTATATACATAGATATATATACAAATTCATTCTAAGTGTATTTTGATATAAATATATATATATTAATTTTAAAATACAGTTAGAATAAAATTTCATATAGATATATAATTTTTTTTTTTTTTTATTATTATTTAAAAAAATTTATTTAATTTAAATTACTTATTATTTATATTTTATAATAATATATATATACAATATATATAGTTATTATATATATTATATATATACGTGTGTAATTTAATTATAAGTGTATTTTTATATTAATATAAGTACATATTAATATAAAAATACACTTAGTATGGCATTATATAGATGATATATAGACATATATTATATAGATATATTATATGTCTATATATCATATTTATATACACATATATAATTTTTTTTATTTTTAATTAACATTAACTTTATTTTTTTTATGATTTTACACATGCAGGGAGACTGCCTGTCAGCACAGACAGTCCCCCTGCAGGCAGCACTATGGACACCTATTGTGACCATGTGATCGCTGTGTTAAGCGATCACATGGCCACAGGGGTCCTAAATCAGTGTGGGGAGACTGTCTGGGCTGCAGGCAGTCTCCCCACAACCGGAGCAACGCTGATCGCCGCCGGGGGAACGACGGCGATCAGGTAAGTACCCCCAGACCGTTAGGACGGTTCAGGACCGTCATCGGTCCTCAAGGCAAAAATGCCGATGACGGTCCTGAACCGTCCTCGGTCGCTAAGGGGTTAAACTATTGATTTCATAATTTTGGGCTCAAAATATAGGGGTCGTCTTATACACGGAAAAAATCATGTATATTATATTTGACAAGAACAGACATATGTGAATTCCTAACTGATTGATCTAAAATAGCTACTCTAAGACACTAAAGAAGGGGTTGTGTATATATTATCTGTGGTGCCCTTGCTTAATTCTTTGACCTTTAGAAGTTAAATCACTTTTATAATGCAGCCCTCATCCCACCTCCCATGACTGTGCTTCACACAGCCTCCATGAAAAAAAAGATGTCATTTTCAACTGTATCTTACAGCATAGTGTGTTTGCCTTAGTAGCTTTGAGTGAACTTTTATCACACAAAGGAACCTGCTGCAGACTTTAACCTATTCAACTTTAAAAAGTCAGTCTTCCATCTACCCGGTACCCAATTGTGGGTTTTAAATTCCTAGGAGTATTCAAAGTGTGCTGCAGATTTCTGGCAAGCTTTCTCAATTATTCTGTCTTACCCAATATGTTTACTGACCGTTCTCTCTGCTGCCTGCAAAAATCCTTGAAATGTTCACAAATTATCCAGGATTCTGGTGTTCCCAGCTTTGGCATGCACCTGTTATTTTTATTTGAAATGTATTTTTATATGTTAATTCCAACCACTGTAAAGTTGATCATTTGTTTTTCAATCACTTGGCTTTTTTTGTAGAGATTTGACTTCAGTCCAGTCTGGACCTGGCATATGCCAATGGTTATTCTGTAAGTTATGGTGCAATGAGGTTCCACGTCCTTTTCTATTTGATATAGATTTTTATAGTTTTTAATTGTAGTGATTTTGAAGTTCGCCTCCTCTCCTTTAGACAGTAGAGGCTAAATGTATAGTTTTTCCTCGGGCTATATAAATATTTGTTCATCCATGTGTAGCTGGTATCTAAGTGTGTTCTACGCACCTCACCATTAACAAAAATGAGTCGGACTGTCTATAATTGCACTTATCAGCTGCTGAGCAAGCTTTACTAGGAACCTATAGATCAGAAAGAAAAGCTCCTAACTGGTGAGAGGGCAACAATTCTGTTACATCTTGTCAGAGAAATAGAAGTAGTTGCAGGAACTTTAAAAGCATTTGTATATTATGTGATGTTACTTTATCTATATAATGCATTTACAGCCTGTAGTATCTATTTCACATCTTTCCTATGTTAGTGTACAAAATGAGGTTATAATAACTGGTAGTATTATACCAGATTTTCTTTGTAATGTTTCTAAAAAGGCATTACAATAAACATGTGATTTGAAAGAGGTTAGTGTTTGGAGATATGTCAATATTTATTTATCTCATCTTAGGACAGACATTATTGTGAGATATTTATTTATGGATACAAAATGAAATTTGCAATGCAACTCTGCCACCTGGAGGTCAAGCAAATTATGGGTTTTTAGGTAATCAACATTGTGGTAATATATTTGCATGATCCAATGAACTATCAGAATCAACCAAATTCATACTCAGAAGCAGATAGTGGAATGATGATTAAATGTTCCATAAAATAGTTACAATAAATAAAAGAAATGAGGTGAGAAATAACAGAGGAAGATGTGGCCTTTCTTTTGTGAAAATATCCTTTAGAGTAATGGTTTCCAACCCAGTCCTAAAGGACCCACTAACAATCCAGGATTTAGGGATTAACCAGTTCTGTCATAAAACAAAAAAACACTTTAGACAATACAGGGTAATCACTAAATCCTGGACCGGTAGGGGGTACTTGAGGACTGGGTTGGGAACCCCTGCTCTAGAGGGATGTAAACTGAGAGAAAAGTGATGACCTGAAAGGAAGCTGCAAATTCAGAGATCACAGACAGACAACACGATTGTCTGAAATAAGTAGTATATTGTAAAGGTGTGTTTCTGATTCTCCCTCTGTAGTGATAGTAAATTGAGTGTAGTAATTATTATTCATTTATTAAAGGACCACTATAGTGCCAGGAAAACATACTTGTTTTCCTGGCACTATAGTGCCCTGAGGGTGCCCCCACCCTCAGGGTCCCCCTCCCACCGGGCTGGATGGAGAGGAAGGGGTTAAACTTACCTCTTTTATCAGCGCCGGGCGGGGGACTCTACTCCTCCTCTCCGCCTCCTCTCCTCCTCCTCGGCTGAATGCGCATGCATGGCAAGAGCCGCGCGCGCATTCAGCCAGTCCATAGGAAAGCATTCTCAATTCTTTCCTATGGACGCTGGCGTCTTCTCACTTTGAAAATCACAGTGAAATGCATATAAGCGCCTCTAGCGGCTGTCAATGAGACAACCACTAGAGGCTGGATCAACCCATTTATAAACATAGCAGTTTCTCTGAAACTGCTATGTTTATAGAAAAAAAGGGTTAAACCTAGCTGGACCTGGCACCCAGACCACTTCATTAAGCTAAAGTGGTCTGGGTGCCTATAGTGGTCCTTTAACTTATTGTAATTGTACATATTCTGTATGCATAATTATTTTTCAATGTTATAAGATTTCTTCGGGTCAAATAATTTTGGGATATAAAATTGTGATAACGCTATTACTGGTTTATTTAGTCACAATATCTCAATATTAATTTTTTTAAAGATAAGCAGAATATTATTCATGCGCCTTTAGTTCTGTTCTACTAAATTATTATAATATACCAGATTTTTATTCTAAAAAAAGTTCTGACATGTCTCTTAGATGAACAAAACCCTGGCTTTATAACATTTAATTCCTAATGATAAAGCATATAATTGCAGATAAGAGACTGAATCAATTATAGACATGCAAAGAATTTAGATACTTGTAGTTAAAGGGACAATATAGTCCCCAGCACCACTACAGCTTAATGTATTATTTCTGGTGTCTATAGACTGTCCCCACAGGCTTTTCAATATAAACACTGCCTTTTCAGAGAAAAGGTAGTGTTCACATTGGTGGCTAGTAACACCTCTAGCACCAGTCATGAAAATGGCCACTAGAGGTGCTTCCTATAAGGACACCCCATGAGATGAGCATGTTGTATTCTCAACAAAGTACTTATTTTAGTGCCTTTGGTTGTGCAGTGGATGAGAAAAGCTAATTTGACATTTATATGATGAGTGATATTTTGGAAATAAAGAAGTAAAAATACATGAGATAGTCAACAAATAATAAAGATAAGTGAACAGTTAAATTAAATGTAAGGAGTTTATTTAAAAGCCACCATTGTGGTGATCTAGGTAATATACGATCCTATGGAAATTAATGCAACATATTATAACAAAACAATGTAATAAGGCATGTGCTGTGCATATTTACTACTAAAGCATTTAATAAAACTTCACATGACTAATGCACTTACCTGTATCTTAAACTGGCCATCCAGCCGTTCCTCATTTGGGCTGGGTATCCATTCACAACTCTTACTTGCTTAGTTGATGCACATGTGATTGGGCCTATATTAAAATAACAAATATGAGATATATGCAAGGCTTGGTACAATTTAATAAATGTAACTTTTTTATAAAATAATAATAATTACACAAGCAATGCTTCTTTTCAGGACAATTACTAATAGGTGCCATCACATGAAATAAAATACCCTATGAAACCCTATGAAACAGGTGTTATTAAAACTGTATTATTTAGAAATAACCATTTATATCCAGGTATAAATTCAATCACCAGAAAGGGTGCTAAGTAAAGTTTGTCAATAGAACACTTTTTGGTTTTTCCCCATATGTGGGCACTTTTCATGTAAATTCCAATCAGTTGATAGATATTTATCTTCCAAATTTTAGAGTCAATACAATTTAGGACTAATTCAGTGACTAATACTGAAGAATACTTACTATCAAGGTTTCCCATTAGTGGAGTTGTATCACCTTCACCTGATTTAAAAAAAAAAAAAAAAAAAAATGCATCATCCAAATAGTTCTTTAAAATGAACACAAAAAGACACGTCAATGTTGCAAGTTGTCTGAATGCGTACAATAATGAATCAAGTCAAATGTATTGCTGTTTTTTAAACAATAAACTGATAATCAATTTAAAGTGGAAATTTTATGAATTACTCATATTGACTATATATATTGGAATTGCACTGAAACTCCAACCACGTCAAAAGATATACTGAGACAAAGTAGGGAGTATGTTGTCTTAGTATTTTTACTCTGCCTGACACAGCTTGACACTGGGTGGAGCTACCTCATTTCCCATATCCCATATCCATCACCAGTGATAGCTGCAAGAAAATTATCTCTTTCTATGGAGTACCCCGCAGTCTCACGAGATCCTCCATAGACCTCTATGCTGTACTATAGCGCATGTGCAATAGCACAACAGTGACATCGAATCCTGGCAGCTGAAGTGCCAAGAGCAGAATAGGAGCAGCAGGTAGAGGGACATGTTCAGGTAAGTAGACTCACCTTTGTCTTCTCATCCACCTGACCCTCAGCAGCTAAGTCAACATAAGGGGTCTTCGCAAATTACGGTGATGGTGACATATCTACTTTAAGTGGACATTTTCTAACTAGGTAGAACTTGAAAATGTTTTTTTTGGCTTACATTTTGCAAGTAGATTGATCACTTGGCACAACTCACAGTTTAATCCATGATGCAGTTATATTCAACCAAAGGATGACCATAAGCATAAATAGTGATCCATAGTCAGTAAATATGGAACTATCTACATGTCTATTACTGATAATATGAAAAACATAATTTTGCAAACTGTTGATGTAAATTCTTTAAAAAATGTTTACTTCAACTCCTAAAAAAATCTTTGGTTATTTTTAGTTTGCATATTTACATATTTAAGTAATGTTTCATATAATAGTAAAATATAGTCTATTCATGTAGCCAATTTGCTAGAAAAAAAAAAAGAAAGAAATATGCTATATGCTAATGTTACTTGTTAAAGCGGATCTGTCATTTCATAAAAAAATATGTTTATGAAATATTGATTAAGATAGTTGGACTTTCAATCCAAAGAAATCATCAGGTAAAGTAGGGACCACGTTGTCTTATGGCAAATAATGAGGTGGACAAAAATAGTAAAAATTTGCTTAAGCTCAGTCTATTCTCTTTCAGTTATCTAATGTCAAATCCCAGTAGCCATTACAAATAAAGGCTATGGGATTCAGGCTTTGTCTACAGAGGATCTTCTACAGACCTCAGTGTTGTACTCTTTGTGCATGCGAAATACACAAATACCCTCTAAATTGGCAGATCTGCTTTAATTTAAAGTCCCCGTGTGTAAAAAATTGCTCAGATTCTGTCTCTGTTATGTAATGTTTTCTGATATTGGAGATTTTATGAAACAAATCTTTTCAAATACCATTAAGATGGTGCTAAACAGCTGTCTAACTATTGTTTATTTTTATTGTTATTATTTATTTTAAACTATGAATATACTATTCAACCATTTACAGTGGGTAAATGATGCAAACATCAAAAATAATAAAATACTGTGCTCACAATATACTTAAATTAACTCCCCCAAAATGTAAGTTTCCCAGGAAACAAATATTTACACAATTAACTTAATTACCACAAACACTAAACAAAATACTGAAGTACACATAAAAAAGACGCCAAAAAACTAAAATGCACACCCCACCCCAAATCTCTGCATAGACCTGCGGTATCTGAGTGTTATAAATCATCAAGTTGTGGAAAAAGTATTTTAAATTGTATTCTTCTACAGTGTCAACACCAGTAAACGTACATAATGTAACATTATAACTTTATATTTCAACCCCTTAAAGCAAAAACAAAAAAGAATTGCCACTTAGTGAAAATACTTATTTTTTATATGATTTATTTCTAGGTTTCTGTCACAAATAAACATGGACACTAGAACATACACAAACATTGTTACATGGTTCACACAATGCATATGTATCTGATTTGTTTTTCATTTGCATCTCAGTTGCATGATTAATTGCATATGGGAAGGAAGACATAACTTTAACTCTATTCACTGAGTGACTGTTTAGTTCATCTTTCCACACTTCCACATTTTGTTTGATGTTTTGTGCTAAATGATGCAAAACGGTAATCATGACAAAACAAGCATGTATAGAAAAGGAAGCAAAGTAACAAAGCTAACAGATCAAAATATTTTAAATGAAACACATTTTAAGCATTTGTTAGCTAATATAATCACTAATAAAGGTAAAAATGTGCTTCATGCAATACATATATATATATATATATTAAATCACACTGCATTGCAGACCATTAATACTTCCTTATTCTACTACTGTAATCCAAACATTGGCTATTGTTTCACTAACTCCCTTATATTTTTAAATACTTACATCTGGATATAGCGCAATAGTCCCATGGTACTAAGGGATTATCTGTATAACACCACGGTCCATGTACATCATTATCAGGATTTCGACAGTAGTTCTTTTCAATAATAGATATGTTGGGTTCCTTAAACGTATGCCTTAGGTACATAAAACAAAGAATACATATTAATAAAAAAAAAGACAAAAATATAAAAAAACTTTAGTATGACAATTACATGTTTACCATTAATTATGAAAATTAAAATAATCTGCATTCCTAATCAAAATTCCTGTAAAATATATTATAATCCTTGATGAGAAAATAATACATTGTGAAATACATATTGAAGTAATACTCCATATAATGCATTATATAGAAGGTTAACTTAAAATATAGAAGAAAAAAACAAAAAAATACAAAGATACGCAGTTTTGAAGTCCCTGCATTTCTTTGGTCTCAATTTCTTACGAGTTGTGTCTACATCATGAAGTTGATCAGCCAAACATGCTATCATTCTATATAGTCGGGTGCTGATAATTTATGGGATACGTAGTTAACGGTGATTGTAATTTTATTTTTTTAAAGCTGTTTATTTTTTAAGTTAGATGTGTTCCTTTATTGGATTTAATTGCTCAGCCCACATATATTTTTTATTTTATTTTGTTTGTTTAAAAGATCTTTTAAATATGCCCATAAACCTACCTACACTCCATCCCCACGGTAAATTCCTTACTGCATTTTGCTATTCCTACTGTGATGATGATCTGTGTCCAATCAAATGTTTCTCATAGAGAAGCATTAAGGACAATCAACACATGTGCAGTAACCTCAGTGATCCGCCAATCCAATTTTTTTTTTTTTAATGAGAGACTTTCAAAGAGAAGCACTGTATACAGATCCAGCGTCCAGCAGCTGCATATACATTGCATGCTCTCTACAGATGAATAAGTTCATCCCATTGTACAGCGCTATGGAATCTGATGGTGCTATATAAATATAGAAATATAGAATAATAATAATCACTGAATCTATTTAAATCTAAAGCAACCGGACCAAAGTGTGGGATTGCTCACAAATTTAACTTTTTTGAAAAACATGGCTTTAGGGCATTGTTTATGTCCTACAATCACTTTAACATTTACTGAATTTGCTGTTTACATTATTTAAAATTTTTTGCAGTTATTCCATTCATAATATAGGTTAAATAGAACTTCAAATATAAGGCCAAAATAGCAGAACTTGAAACATTCTCTAAGTGAGCTATGCTTCCAGTTCAGCTACTCTGGCCTTAAATTTGGAATTCACTTTGTATTCCCAGCAATTCTACCATTAGTGAATAACCTTCTGTGAAATTAAACATTATACTTTCCTATAGATATGGCGATTCACAGAAAGTGACAAAACAAATATCCAGGGTAGTACACGAGGAATGTAGTATGTCTCCATGCATGTGATATATAAATAAAGTAACTCAAATACTACAGGATGTCAACAAAATATAGAAAAATCACACCACTCCCTTTTCTCTCCCTGTTTATATGGCAGCTAAGGTCAGACACATGATATATATAATAAAAACAAGTATATATGTTTTACAAGATACAGATGTTATCCATTTTCAGTGTAAGAGGAGTGCAGAACAGATTGCATAGAGTGTATGGAATTTTACAATTTACGTGCATAATTACTAGCTCTCATATCAGTTATAATTTGGCGTGTGCTAATATTATATCAGGTTATTTGGGGATCAACACAGACTAAAACACCCATGGAGTGTTACCTGTTGTGCTCCCTCCTTGCTGTTTTCGTTTTTAAAGCATAGATTAAAGTATCAGTTTTTAATTGATTTTTTGTGGATCATTGGGGATGATCTGAGTGCCTCTCTTCAATTAATGTTTTATTCTCTTAAAGAAACACACCACAAATATATAACAAATTATTATCTTTGTTTTTAATAATTGCATGGATGTAATCGGTACCTATGTTTCTAATTACTACACCAATTTTGAAAAAAACCCTGAAGTAATAAGTCCACTGTCTCACTCACATCGGGGATTCATGGTTTATAGTGTTTAGTTCTGCGGTCAGTTTTTTTTTACAGGAGAATGCTGACAAGAGAATGAAAACACACTGAATCCCCCACTTTGACCAATTTTTAATTCTACCTTTTGTAACATACTACATGGGGCAAAAAATAGTATTTACACTTTTGTGCTGATTATTTCATACACTATATAAAATTAGTTTAAGACAAGGGCTCCAAATAACCTCTAGTGCCCCAGAATTTCTATAAATGATCCTTACAAACACAATAACATTTGTTTAAATTTACTCTAGTATAATTTTGTAGATATACATAAAAAGCAATATATACACAAACCTGACTTTTTCATAAGTTTACATCACCTTATATCATATTTATATTTTTCAGTGACCAAAATATTTTCTAAACAAGTCACATTAAAAGGGACCCCCTCTCCCAAAACCACTCAATCTCTTTGCAAAGAGTATTAAATTTCAACTATACATTGTGCTAGCAGTTTCTTTAAGGACATCGGTGCAAAGAAGAGGGCCAGGTAAGTGGTGGAAAAAACCTTTCCAAGAATAGATTATCAAGTTGTCATATAGAATCAGTACTTGTTACAAGTGGCGTACCTCTTTAAGTCATCTATATTCTTATCCCATCTGGCACAGTGTAGCCTGTACCGTGTTATAGATAAAGTCCCCTTGTATGTATCACCATTTCCATAATAACATTCTAAAAAAATGGAAAAAAAAAATGTTAAAGCTGAAAAGAAAAAGACTAGTCAAATAATCAAATACTAAGAAATCTAAGAAACAGCTGCTTTTAAGGTACTCACATCACACAAAGAATGTGAAAAGCTTTACGTAAGAAAATTAAACCTTTGTTTGCAAAATAAGACAAAAATAGGCAAAATGACAAAAGCAGCCTCCCGTAACAAACAATAATAATAAAAATAGTAATAATAAATAACAAATAAAAAAAATCTATAAAGTCAAACAGAGAATGTTTACTGCTGTATTAGTAACAAAAGCAGGTATCAATTCTACTGTACAAATAATGCATTGTACTTATCAGAGATGTAAAAACTGTTCGATGTAATCTAATTCAATATTATATTTTAATATTCAAGGGAGTAATCATGTTGCATTTTGAACCAGGATTATCATTATAATTAACTGTCTTCTGGGACTCTACATGTTTACATTTTTCTCAGATTAGAATATAACTTCATCATGTAACTGCCAATCATCCAAGTAATCAGTGTCAGCACTAGAACAAAACTGTGAGATTGTTAAACCTTGATCTATTTAGGGTACATTGCTTTTGACATGGCTAGAATTGTGCTTTTATTTTGTCCCTTAAAGGACCACTTAATGATAGGGGTTATCAACATTTTTAGGAATACATTATATCACTCATACTTAAAAATAAAAAGTAAAAAAAATATGCTCACTACTAAAGTTCTTGCACCTACCTTACTTGCACAGGCAAGCTCTAGCAACATAAACAATTTCCAAACCAGAAAGGGCATTCATTTATTCATTCATAACAAGGGATGAGTGGAATTACTGAATAAGCTGATAGGAATCTGTTGATATATATAAAAATGCTGACTGCCACATACCCAGTTTTGTGAATGAGTCTGTGCACAGAATTCACCCATTCTACTAACCACAAATACATGCAGCCATGCCTTGATATCCCTCCAAAGCCTGGAGAGTAGTGGTAAAGAATGCAAGGAAGGGAGTCTAGTCTTATAAGGAGTAGTCTTATATTTGCAAGAGATTTATGCAAATCATTACAGTTATAAGGAGCCAAGGGCAAGGCAAAATCTATCCAATAAGCCTAGGTTGTTATAGTGATTAAAGAGTCCCTGTAAGGACCAAATACATACTACTTAAGGATATAAAGGCATTGTGACAACCACTTGTCCTTAAGGTATTAGCTTGCTTGCAGGTCTTCAAAATATAGACCTTGGAACAAATTATATAATATAATCCCCCTTACAGTAGAATACAGTACAAATTGAATGACCAAAACTTTTAACACGATACCTTGCAAATTAGAAGCTTCACATTTAGGTATCTGAGAGCAGTGTCCGATACGAGTATTTGGATCTGTAGTGAAACACCATGGTGACTCTGAACCATCAGGATTGCGGCAATAATTTTCACTCAAATTCCTGAAAATAAAATCGAGAAATGCCTAACCATTGCTGTTAACATACCTGTATCCCTATGTATCACCTAAATATGTGTGCAATGAAGCATCTTCAATAACATTTAAGCAAAGAATGTGGAGTGCACTGAGTGGAAAAATAAACCACATCAAGTAAACCCAGTGGAGAGCTAAAATATAGTTAACATTAAAACTTACCCTGTAAAAGAGAAAATATATAATGAGGAAAATTAGCTAAAACAAAATAAAATGACAAAATATGGTGAACTCTAGAGGTGCTTTCTAGCCCCGAGCTGTACAGTGTGCATGCTCTGCAACTCAGGAGAGTTCTAAAAATGGCTGTCCACTCCAGGTCCTCATCCAACCTGACAGAGCTTTAACCCCTTAAGGACACATGACATGTGTGACATGGCATGATTCCCTTTTATTTCAGAAGTTTGGTCCTTAAGGGGTTAAAGGATCTGCAGAGATGAATGGCAGAAACTACTCAAATTCAGTCATTTTTGTTGCAATGCAAAGCTTTTTGCATCACAACCAAAAAAGACTGCAATGGTGCAACTATTTTCTTTACTCTGTCATTATCTAGTCTTGAGTGTACATTGATGTGAAAAATAATAATTTAAACAACTGTAACTTAGGGCTGCAGCATTTCATAGAAATATGAAAACAATAAAGAGGTCTAAACACTTCCTGAATGCTCTGTATATTTAGTAGGT
Source organism: Pelobates cultripes (assembly GCA_933207985.1). NCBI lineage: Eukaryota > Metazoa > Chordata > Amphibia > Anura > Pelobatidae > Pelobates > Pelobates cultripes. The sequence goes on along the minus strand of OW240914.1, from coordinate 168,319,859 downwards.
AACATAATATATGGAATACTCATACATATGTGCTATAAACACATAATTCACTTGTATTTTCAATATGTTTTAGTGAACATATATCATGTTTCAATGTTTTCCTTTAAATCAGTGTACTCTGTTTTATATCTTTGGCAAGTCTGCTGACTTGGTAATATATCTACTTTAAAACAATTGATTATACTTGTTTGATCTTTACATTACCTATTTAGAAACTACATGTAAATATAGGAAATTGTGAATCCATATTCCCAAAGCAACACTCGTTTTTTTTTCTCTACATTGTATACACAATCAGCACCCAAATGTTCTTTCTATTATTCATATTGCTATTAGACATGCTTTAGATTCCAATCCCCACAATATTGTCATAAAAATTGAGTTTTTTTCAAAAAATTCCAGAAGCCACAAATAAAGTAGATAAAATTGTAATAGACCACCTACTAATAGAGGCTACATCATCTATACCCGACTCCTGGAAGTTATCTACTATTCTTTCCATTAAATAATTTCTACAACGGACACTATATAATAAAAGGTACGAAATAGACCTTATGCAGTCATCTAACATACTATATTAGATCAACTTAATTATTATTGGAATTTATGGGAAGAAAATGTTTTTTGTTTTTTTTAAAAGCACACTCCCTGATAACTACACATACTATGGACCAATTTTGTTTTAACGCGTCTATCTCATATATTAGTTTCCCCTTTTACATTGCATTACTGAAATAAATTAACTTTTGCACGATATTCTAATTTTTCGAGTATCACCTGTATTTATATATATATGTATATATAAGATATGTTCTTCTATGTAGTATACATTATCCCCACTGAGTAGAAAATGCTATGTACTGAAAAAGTCAGGAATCACAGCTCCAACATGTCAGTATGACTGTATTGTTTTGTGATGTTTTAATGCTAGAAATTTATACAACATATTTAAGGAAATGGAATGTTGGTTAGCGTTCAAAAGTGCTATAAATATCACATTTATTTGAAATGAATTTAAAAAAACACACATCTGGTCTTCATCATATTTGATCTAATCCTTATTTCTGTCTACATGTAGTGTTTTTGTTTATTCTTTATTATTAGTTTTACAGTATTATGACCCTCTTACATTAATAGTATTCCACAGCTAATCATACGCTTTCTACTGAGTCAATAAATGTTAGTAACAATCATCCTCATCACCATGTAGTTGTTATAGTATATGTTTGTATTGTATCCTGGATGATGTATTTCACTATTGTTTTTTAATTACAAACACCATTGTAATTGTTAAAATAATTTAAAAAGACCCTCTCGAATGAAGTGCTCATATCTAAGTACAATTGATTTATCTAGTCTTTTTAGTTTATAAACTCACTGTCCTTCTTAAATAGAATTTTGTCCACAGCTGGAGTTCTCTACTCCTTTTTTTGTTTCAGTATGTCTAATTATATATTCCTCTGTTTGTAATCCAATTTATGAGCAATTACTATATCTTGTGAAGCGCATTGCTTTACATAAACATTGCATGAGAATTATGAAAGCTAAGCACAAAAACATCTTAGCTTAACAAAGTGGTATTTGTGTATTGATCGTGTTTCTGCTGTCTAGAAACTCAAAGACACAATAGAGACATTCAGATTGAGTATCTCCCTTTCCCATTTGATGCTATACATTATACTTGTAGCGTTACCTTCTTTGTCTTCCATTGTAGCATCCCTGGTATGATATTTATCCTGCATGGCTACAATTTATCTTTTTTTAATCCCAGTTTATTATTGCTGCACTCATTGTTACCATTCTAAGCTACAGTGTATTTCTCCCACCATTTTCCTATTACTCTTATTTTTTCCTCAAACTAGTTCACTGCTGTACCTGTTCTATTAGGTCTGCATTATATCATCTATTACAGGTCTATACATTAAGCTAATATTTCCCTCCAAAATTTGAGGAGAGTTTGCTTATTTTGGGGGAAGTGTGGTATCGACACACATAGCAACTTCTTTTTTTAGTTGCGTGATCCACTACATTTTGGATTACTGTATAAGGAATAGATTTTACCAGATTATTATCTGTTTGTTTGATAGCACTAGTTAGGTAACAGGCCTATACTTACCACTAGTCAATAAAGAACTCTATAAATGCACCGTTTAAGGGTGTCTTTTTAGTTTTGCAGTTGTTATGGTTAAGAAAGGAGCGTGCCCCAGGTATGCTTAGCCACAACCACATTTTTCCATTTAGAATCCATCATGTAAGTGTATGTCTATTTCTGTTAGCTCATAATCTGTTTGAAGATATGTGTCTTTGTACATGCCTGGCTATAATTAAAGCGGAGACTTGTTATTCTGTGTTTATTTACGTTTAGCTACTTTAAGAAAAGATTAGTTAGAAAAATAAGTTACATTTAATTACATTGTTAGCTGTAATATGTGCGCTCAACACATATTTTTCTAAAGGTTAAATCAGTTAAAACCTAAAGACATGCTTCCATCTTTATTGTCCTACTGTGTCAAATTAGTTTTCTCACACAAGCTTGAGAATACAATACAATTGTTGTATTGAAGACCCCATATGACAGCTGACATTAGCAAGGCCTTATCATGTAGAATTAAAAATAAATCAGGTGAGAAGAATCTGGTGACATCAGCCAACACTCAATGAAAAGCAGAGGAACTCATTTAAATATATATCTTCTTTACAATGGGATTCACTTACTTGCATTTGTAGTGTTCCGGAGTAAAGTTGTGCTGATGCGGAAATTGTGAATCCCATCTCTGACATTGAATTCCATTGTATGTTGTGCTTATAGTCCCACGGTATCCTTCACCTTGACCCTTTATGCAGTCTTTTGTAATTTCAGTATCATTCACAATTCTATGTGCTAAAGTAAAATATAATTTATTAGTTGACGACATTTAAACACATGAATTTAACCAAACAGACATTTAAACAGATGTTAGTATAGTGCAACTTACTAGTATTCAATTCATACAGAAATCAGACCTGTCATCCTAAGGTTTGAAAAGTCAGTGCATTCATAACACCTAGCAGCTGAGACTGTCACCAGCTACAGTGATGTAGCATCTGCCTGCCTCTATATCTATCTGTCTTTCTGTTTGTCCATCTATTCATAGTCATTGTTAGGCCGAGGCTTCTCCGGATGCAGGGTTATTCAGTGCCAGGTGGCAGGATTCTAGCGCTTTTATCATTTTATGCTAGGTACCAACTAATCAAAGCAGCACAGCACTGCTTCAGAATATGTCCGGCAGCCACACTGCTGAAGTAATGAGAAGCAGGCCCGTCGCTACTGGGCAGGCAAACCAAGCAAAGCCGGTGCTTCCTATAAGGCTGCCCCGCCTGAGCGCTCTATAGAGAGCCGCAGGCGGCTGCAATACTCTTCTCTCGTCACCTCCATCCTCCCCTTCTGTGTAGCGTGGCCAAGCTCCTCTTCCTTTCAGTCCAGCCGGGAACAGGAAACTGAATCTCCTGTTATCGCGCAGTACCCAGCCGGACTGACAGCCAAGAGGAAGAGGAGCTCGGCCACGCTACAGGGAAGGGGAGGTGAGAACTGAGAAGAACTTAGGGAGGGGGAGTAAAAAGATCAGAGGGAGGGAGGGGAGGAGTAAAAAAACATAGGGAGAGGGAGGGGGGAGTAAAAAAAAACATGGGGAGGGGGAGTAAAAACATAAGGGGAGTAAAAAGAACATAGGGAGGGGGGAGTAAGAAACACAGGGGAACATAGGGGGAGGGGAGTAAGAAGGACACAGGGAGGGAGGGAGGGGGAGTAAGAAGGACACAGGGAGGGGGAGGGGAGTAAGAAGGACACAGGGAGGGGGGAGAGGGAGGGGGAATAAGAAGGACACATGGAGGGGGAGGGGGAGTAAGAAGGACACGGGGGAGCAGTTTTAGATAATTTGCACATGTTTGTGAGAACTGAAAAATGTTAGTTTTATGTGTGTGTTTTAAGTATGTTGGATTTAGTTATTGTGCAGAGTAGACACAAATTGTTGATGGTGAAATAGGCACAAAGGGTTTCATAGTTAATTTGTCGACTAACAATTTTAGTCAGATTTTGGACTAAAATGTTTTAGATTTAGCTGACTAAAACTAAAACAATTCAGATGACTAAAATACAACTAAAACAAAAATGGGCATTTAAGTCAAAAGACTATGACTAAAACTGAATTGAAATTTGCTGCCAAAATTAACACTGCACAGAGGGGTAAAAAGACAGACCGGGGCCTGGGAGATAGACATAAAGAGGGCCTGGGAGGTCACAAAGAGACACAGAGGGGCTGGGGAGATGGCAGAAGATACAGATAAAGGCTTTAACTAAACCCATTAGATTTTAGTTGTATCGAATAAAATCTACTGGAGATTTAGTCCACTAAAACTACACTAAAACAAAAACAATTCAGCTTACTAAAATACGACTAAAACTATAATGACTTTTTAGTCAAAAGACAATGACTTCAACTAAATTGAAATTTGCTGCCAAAATTAACACTGTTTTAAAGGAGAGGGGAAGAGACAAAAGGGGTGATGGAGAGAGAGTAGCAAGGGGTGAAGGCATATTGAGCGATACAATGACAGGAATGGGGAGCAGGAAGGATATAAGACTGATAGCATTAAAAGATAGCACTGGAGATTGGACATGGATGCAGCCTTGATGGAGAAAAGAGCAGTCTTTGTATCTTTATATGGGTAAAGGCCTCAGGAAGTTTTAAAACTTAGCAACACTCTCCATTAGGATTATTATTAGGATTTATAAAGCGCCAATATATTCTGCAGTGTTTTATAATTATAGAATGGAGATGTGTTATAGCAAGTGATTGGCATAAAAATATTAACAGAGAAGAGAAAAAAGTCCTGTTCAAACGAGTTTATAATCTCATTACAACTAGTTGACTGTCTTTCTCATAATTAACATACAAACATCTGGCGTACAAATAATTTGTCGTAATCCAGGGTATGCAGGGATGTACCATAATATTTTCCTTGGCAACATTACTTCCTTTTAAAAGATGACAGACTATTTAAACATACAAATAAATAAAATAAAACAAACAGTATTTACTGGATATTGCGTTGACTTTATTCTTGGAACTTCAAATGAAATCATAATATAATAATTAATATGGAAATTATAGATTCATAATAAATACAGAACACTGACTTTTAGGATGGACTCCCACAATTGTTTGCCCAAATTACAACTACAGACATCTGTTTCCATAATTATTTTATTACATTGAATGTCTAGACTGGCATATCAGATTTATTTAGTAATACTATGTAAATGAGCTAATAAAAAAGGTGAGTCATTTGAACTCATTATAACCTCTGCCATCTTTGCAGACCCATTTCGTTAAATGTATTTACAATTAAAAAAGACCCCAAACTGCAAGTAACTGCAAAGGTTACATGACTCAGGACTAAGAAAAACAAAAGTGACTAATGAGTGCAGATGTGCGTACATTTTCAAGATAGTGTTGTTGTGGAATGGGTAATACCCCTCATTTCGATAATAAAACTGCTTTAATTTACATGATACTTTCTTAAACATATTTATGCGTATACAGTAAATCGTTGGTTTCAGATTATCGATCAGTACACATTGGGTGATGATCTTCCAGGACATCAACTCCAATATGGATAGATTAACTTTGCAATAAAAGTGCTGATGAGATAACCAAATGTTATCTGATGGACGTAACCAGACAGAATGTATCTGATATCACTTAAGTCCCAGTTTTGTTTTAATTTTAGATATGTTATGCAGTATGTGCATGCATGTATATGTTTTATAAAGCATCACTTCTATCCACAGGTGCTATTAAAATGTTCAGAGAGTAATGTAAAATGTTAGAAAATATTATTATGTCTCAGTACATGTTTAGTCGATTTAAATAAATGCAAGCAATACATTCTCATTTGCTAAGGCATAATAAATAACATAAACTAATGATTCACCAGCAGCTACTGGGATATAGGAGCAGGCTAAGCTTGATATAGCCATATATGGCCATAAAGTGACTGAATCACATAAATCCCTATAATGGAAGTAATTTATGCAGCTTTTTTAAGATCTTGTTTCATATTGTTGTGCATTGTATACATATCATGTCATCCATATGGCACAAGAACCTTTGTTATAAAGTTATTTTGATTGACTATTTCCTTCTAGATTTCTATAGAGGTAAACGATTTATCAGATAGATCGATCGATAGATAGATAGACAGATAGATAGGCAGAGAGATAGATAGATAGATAGACAGATAGATAGGCAGAGAGATAGATAAAGATTTGACAGGTAAACAAATTATTTGCTAGTAGTTTTTTTTGTTTTGTTTGGGAGGTACATATTATAACTGAGTCTTGGGATATTCATGATGAGTAATTTCATCAAGGAACAATGAATAAAATTAGTGGAATTTTATTTTCAAAATGAAAACAACTGTTCAGCGAGCAGATAATTTTAGAGAGACTATAGTCACCAATGCAACTTTAGACTAATGAAGCAGTTTTGGTGTATAGATCTGTGACGAAGTGCCCTTCGCCACTTGGTACTGGAGAGGCCTGCTTGCCAGCCTCCTCCCCTGTGACTATGACTCTTTGATGTATTTGCCTTTAAAGCCCCTATTCCACCTTCAGACAGACTATTTATGTAGGCTGCTTTATTTATCTTATGTTTTAGTCACCCTGTACCCATTATAGGTGCAGGGTGTGTGTAATGTAATTGTTTATAGTGTGTGTGTGTACTGTGAAATGTATTGCCTTCTCTCCTGTACTGCTGAGGTTTGCTACCAACTAGGTGGGTTTGGCTATGGAGCTGGTCTAGTGCCCTCTGTTGGTAGCAACAGCAATATGCACTACCTGAATTGCAAGACTGGTTCATTTGCATATTCGGGTAGATTTGCATATTGCTAATTCTGCAGGCAGGTGAGATATTTACTGTTAAATATTGTCTCCCCCCACCCCTTTAAAAATGTGCCATTGTGTTGTGATAAGTCACTGTGTGTTTCTTGATATGGTTTGACTGTTTGTGATTTTATTGAGGTTTCACAACAATGTTATTGTGGTGACTGTATTGGCTGGTCCCAAGGGAATAAAGGTTTTGACAGTTCTTCTTGATCCCTCTAAACGTAGCCTTGTCTCGTTATTGGAGGGAGCTGTTATAATCACACTGGGGATTGCTATGCTCTGCATGCTCCCCTGAGCTTGAATCACTTAGCTCTTTTAAGAGCTTGTTCCTGACACGCTCTCCTTGGAGGAGGGGTCTTCACCACACAGTCCTGGATGCTGGAGGTTCATACAGGGTGGAAGGAAGAGTTCTTTCCCACACAGTCCTGGAGGACAGAAGCTGATCCAGGGTGGAAGGAAGACGGCGAGACTCCAGTCAAGATACGGCGGTTGCGGAGTCTGCGGTGGTTGTGGTGTCTGCTGCAGTGCTTGGAGTCCTCAGGAAGCGCTAGGAGCATCCGTCAACGGAGGGTACTCGGTCGGAGTACAGGGAGCTCCGTTACATTGGTGGCAGCGGTGGGATGGCGTCCTAGTGCGAGGAGAAGCAGCTCGGAGACACTGGTATCGTATGAGAGGTTATTGAGGGCAACGCTAGCCACTGTGCAGCATCCCTAACTACAGCAGCATGGAGCAGGGATGGATAGAGCCCTGCGAAGAGCACCTCAACAGGATACGTCGCTACGAGGACGACGCTTACATTGAGGAGGTAAAGAGGCGGTTGGTCTGCTATGGCCCAGACCTTTCGAACGAGGTGGTCCACCAAGTAATGCGCCAGTTGAGTGCTGAGAACAGTGCGGCAATGGCCTTTGAGCGACAACTGTGGAGGTTGAGGATATGGACACCTAGTCTCCAGCGGCAGTGCAAGTTACAGGGAGCCGAAGGTGTCGTCCTTCCTCCCCAGCGGCAGTGCAAGTTACAGGGAGCCGAAGGTGTCGTCCTTCCTCCCCAGCGGCAGTGCGAATTCCAGGGGGCCGAAGGTGTCGTCCTTCCTCCCCAGCGGCAGTGTGTTACAGGGAGCCGAAGGTGTCGTCCTTCCTCCCCAGCGGCAGTGCAAGTTACAGGGAGCCGAAGGTGTCGTTCCTTCCTGTCGTCCTAGCAGCAGTGTGTCCTACAGGGAGCAGAGACAGTTGGTCTCTCTCTCCAGCAGCAGGACAATGTTATGGGAGTGGAGACAGGCGGTCTCCCTCTCCAGCGGCAGCCTGTGTTTCAGGGAGAGGAGCACAGCACCCTATCTCCCCAGCGGCAGCTTACCCTACCAAGGGCAGACACCAATCTCCCAGATGGCGCAGAGGGGACCGTGGTCTCTGTGCCCGACCTACAGGGATGCTGGACAGCCTGTCCAGATCCCCAACTACCCTCACAGGGACAACAGGAGGAGGGGGTAAGTACGAATTCCCCTCCCCAGCTAACTCCTAACTTGGCCCCAGGGTTAACAGGGGAGATGTTAACCCCCACTGACCCCCACGTTCCCCTGGCTACTGAGCCGGACTATGTCCCAAGCCCCCCAGCGGAAGAGCTGGCAGCTGGGCAGAGTGCAGTCGGCCTCTGCCCTCCCTTTGTCCCTTGTCCAGAGCCTGATGTCCTGCAGGCTATACCAGCAGAAGAGCTGGCATCAGGGCAGACCGCCCTGGCCTCTGCCCTACCGATCCCCTTGTCACAGGACTGGCCTGCACCCCCCTCCTCCCAGCAGAAGCGCTGGCATCAGGGCAGAGCGCCGCTGGCCTCTGCCCCTCAAGTCCCCACAGCGTGTTGCCCCATCACCCCAGAGGAATACCCAGGTGCAGTCACTGTTTGCTGTGGGTGGGCTGCTCTAATAACTGTTTGTTGTGGGTGGGCTACTCTGGCACTTGCGTATGGTCGGTGGGTGAATCGACTAACTTAGGCACTGACCGACAGAAAGTCAGGTGCCTGGTTAGTCTTCCCCCCGAAGGGGAGATATGTGACGAAGTGCCCTTCGCCACTTGGTACTGGAGAGGCCTGCTTGCCAGCCTCCTCCCCTGTGACTATGACACTTTGATGTATTTGCCTTTAAAGCCCCTATTCTACCTTCAGACAGACTATTTATGTAGGCTGCTTTATTTATCTTATGTTTTAGTCACCCTGTACCCATTATAGGTGCAGGGTGTGTGTAATGTAATTGTTTATAGTGTGTGTGTGTACTGTGAAATGTATTGCCTTCTCTCCTGTACTGCTGAGGTTTGCTACCAACTAGGTGGGTTTGGCTATGGAGCTGGTCTAGTGCCCTCTGTTGGTAGCAACAGCAATATGCACTACCTGAATTGCAAGACTGGTTCATTTGCATATTCGGGTAGATTTGCATATTGCTAATTCTGCAGGCAGGTGAGATATTTACTGTTAAATATTGTCTCCCCCCACCCCTTTAAAAATGTGCCATTGTGTTGTGATAAGTCACTGTGTGTTTCTTGATATGGTTTGACTGTTTGTGATTTTATTGAGGTTTCACAACAATGTTATTGTGGTGACTGTATTGGCTGGTCCCAAGGGAATAAAGGTTTTGACAGTTCTTCTTGATCCCTCTAAACGTAGCCTTGTCTCGTTATTGGAGGGAGCTGTTATAATCACACTGGGGATTGCTATGCTCTGCATGCTCCCCTGAGCTTGAGTCACTTAGCTCTTTTAAGAGCTTGTTCCTGACACGCTCTCCTTGGAGGAGGGGTCTTCACCATACAGTCCTGGATGCTGGAGGTTCGTACAGGGTGGAAGGAAGAGTTCTTTCCCACACAGTCCTGGAGGACAGAAGCTGATCCAGGGTGGAAGGAAGACGGCGAGACTCCAGTCAAGATACGGCGGTTGCGGAGTCTGCGGTGGTTGCGGTGTCTGCTGCAGTGCTTGGAGTCCTCAGGAAGCGCTAGGAGCATCCGTCAACGGAGGGTACTTGGTCGGAGTACAGGGAACTCCGTTACAAGATCATGCCCCTACATTCTCACTGCTCAATTCTCTGCTATTTAGGAGCCATTTATACACCAACATTGCTTCATTAAGCTAACATTGTTTTAGTGACCATATGCCCATTTAAATAGTGTTATGAACAATGTAATCGAAAGAGTCTGACTTTGCAAGGTGGCAAATTTAAAAGATATCATCTCCCATACCTAGTAAAAAAAAATCTCCATATATTAATTGTATGTAATCTCATTGAAATTGGTTAATCAATAAAAAAATGAATTGATTCCTCAAACCCTACTCTGAATTCAATGGAAGAACAAATGCCAAGATGGCAAGTCAGTGCTGTGTGTACTACTATTAAATCTACTAATTGATTACAGTTGAAGGGATAAGTATTTTACACTTTGGAATCACTCAAACAAGAGTATAGAGGAAGCTATGAATTTTGTTTTAACTTACCACAGGGTCTAATTGCACAGAACTCCCAAGTGGATTCAGGGTCAAGTGTATAACACCAAGGCCTAGCTTTTCCATCAGGGTTGCGGCAGTAATTATCATTCAAGCCCTTGTTAGGATATCTGGATGAAGAAAGAGGAAAAAAAGAACATGAATGTGTCATCCGAGCATAACTGATAGATAGGGATCACCTTTCAGTTTAAAGCACCCAATTAGTATGGATTCCATGAACACGGCATGACATTCCACGCTCATTAGGGGAGCTGGTAATAACAGCAGAGAAGACTATCTTTTACTTAGTAATGAGATATACAATGTTTTGCTTGTTACTTGAGAATTGAATGGATTAAAGTTATTATTTATAAGACCATTGTGCTTTATGTTTGTATGTTAATTCTAATTATTATTGCCACTGGTATGTTGTATATATTTATGGCATGAAACGGAAAAAATAGAACGTTCCCATGTATGAGAAAATGTAAAGTTATGGAACTACAAATTATTTACTAGCATTTGTAATAAAAAATGCCTTCTTTATTTATAAATAAAGGAGAGGCTGCAGCAGGGAGACTGCCTGGCACTAGGTCACAGGTGAGTAAAAATTACTATACATTTAAAATGAATGGTTGCCCATAATCTGAATCTACTAACAAATACTCTGACATTAAAAATAAATGTTTATTTTTATTATTAGAGTGTTACTTTAAGTAATGTTACACATGACCTTTAATAGCATATATAAGCCCATGTATGGCTTTATCAACAAAACAATCAGATTACACTGAAATGCTGTGTTAGTGTGTGTGTCTGTGTATCTGTATGCAGGGCCAGACTGGGAAAAAGTTGGGCCTGGGCATTTTTTAATTACAGAGGCCCACTGGGAATGGTGCGGGGCCAGAGAGAGGGTGTTTTGTCATCACCAATGACAAGTACACCCCCTCTTAAAGTAACAATGCTGGTTCAGTGCTCTTCCAGGGCAGCTGGAACACAGCAGGGCCAGCTTAGATGGAACCTGTCCTGTAAGAGTCATCATGGGATATCCACTGATCTCCCTGATGGTCTAAGGTCATGGCCATTGCGGTCCATGGAGCATTTGCCCTGTTTGCATGATGGCCAGTCCAGACCTGTCTGTATGTGTGTCAGTGCGTGTATGTGTGTATCTGTGTGTGGCGGTGTATGTGTATATGTGCATACATCTTAGCATTCACTACACACAAATACACCTCTGAATTAAAACATCTACACTACATCCAAACACACCTCTGAATTAAAAAAATAAATATATATTATATAAACACATCCCTGCATTGAAAAACCTACACTACACACAAATGTATGCCTGCATTCAAGCACCAACACTAGATATATGCACTTCCCCACATAAAAAAGCAAACACTGCACACAAAGACACAACTGCTTTCAAATTACAACAGTACATACAAACACACACCTGCATTCAAATCAGTACACACAATGCACCCCTGCATTCATACATATACATATACATTCCATACAAAACCAACCTTACATTCAAACACACAAACACTGCTCAGTGCTAAATACAACCCTGAAAGGATGGGTGAATTGTAAATTAGCAGCAAAGCACTGTGGGACTTGTACAACAATGGGGACCTTCCCTTTTGCCACCCTTGCTATGGAGGGGCAAAATAAATTCTTGCACCAGGGCCCGGTCTAAGTTAGTTCTGCCACTGCATGAAATGGCTCTGATTCTTTACCAGTGCTGGCCTGAATAAGCACTACACCCACCCAACAAGAGTACAGACTAAAAATAATCAGCCCTCTGGAATACCAGAGATCATCACTCTTTGATCAAAGTAAGCAACAGGGTGGGGGAATAAACCTGTTCTTTAATGTATTTTTTTTACATGCCCCACAAACACTTACAACACCTACTACTCTATACTACAGCTCTTACCTCCTTCACAACCGCCCCAATCCCCCCCACACAACAACCCATATTCCTTCTAAACTACAGCTCTTACTCCCCTCTCCATTTAAGACAATACCACTGCAGCTCCTGCCGCCAATAGGGCAGGCTCTATCCCTTTCACAATAGAGACCCTATTCTCCCCATTTACAAACGCTGTACATTCCTCATAACTTCACCCTGCCATTCTACGGAGTGTTTCCTTTCTTTCCAACCCCCTTTTATTGGGTGGTATACCAGCTGGATTTTTATTTGTATAGCTGCAGTGGAGAAGGAGCCTCCTCTCTTGCACTGTGGTCTTCAGGTTTTAGTGTTAGAAGTTATATTTATTCAGCATCTTATAATAGTTTGATCTACGTTCCTGAATTTGTGTTTAAACTTGCATGTGTGAATTCAGCTGGGTTTCTAGTTTAGCAATTCTCTAGAATTCATTATACAATAAATAAACTGGAGATATGTGGTCGGTCCTTCTGCTTTATATATTCCATATAGTTGTACTACAGTGTTAAAAATTGATAAAATGTACTTAAAATGTTTAAAATGGAATCCCCTGTATTTGTAGAAATTCCAAGATAATTAAAATCATCTGTCTTATTTTGTCTAGAAAGGACTGTCAGAGGAGATCAAATGCTATCATTAACTACTTTAGCTCATAAATACTCTAAGTGATTTAATATATCCATAAAAAAAGCTAAAGAAAAAAGAACTATATCCTAAAATGGTACAAAAAAAAACCCAACTCTCATTGGTGGCTATACACAGTCTGATAAGCTCTAGTTTTTGATTAATTTTAGGAAAAAAAGGTTTAGTAGAAATGGATGAAATGCAACTACAAGCATACAAAACTGTTCAATAGCTTGTGGTAGCTGGGAAATAATGATTACAATCTGCCAACCCTTACAGACGATTATTCACTATTGTGCAATTGTCAGTAACTAAAAGAAATTTCACATTTGAAGTAAAAAAAGCCAAACTGTAAACATGGTTGACTTGGAGATTTTTATGTTGGCCTAATAATTACTTTGAATTTCCAGCACATTACACTTTAATGAACAACTTAGAGCAAATCAAAGGGACATTCAACTGTACAAATAATGATAAAAAAGGCAGATATACCCCGAATGAGAAGATGAATGCATTTAATTATTAATATGGGGGTAAGGGACGGTTAACAGACATGCTAGAGGGTAATGAAGTTAAAGGAACCCTATAGGGTCAGGAACACAAACGTATCTTCCTGGCCCTATAGTGTTCAAAAAAACACATTAGCTGTCCGGCCAACCCTTGCCTTCCTTAAATAAGTATTTTACTTACCTTTCTCCAGCACCGTGCAGGTGTACCAGTGCTGGCTCCACCCACACTCTGCCTCCTTGGCTGAGATCATCATAATTGATGATATCAGTCAATCCAGTGTTTTTTCAAAGGAAAGCTTAACTCATTGCATCTCTATGGGGCAAGAGCAGCGTCTCCATGCAGAGCGTGGAAATGCTGAACATCAGTGCTGCATGTAATGAGACACAAAGGCGTAAGCGGGATGAGATGATACAAACAAAGGGGCAAGAGGAGTGTGAAAAGATACAAAGAGGTTAAGTGACTAGTGGCAGGTTTGATTTTACTTCCATGTTATTCAATGGATGGAGTGCTCTAAAAGAGAAGGCTGCACAACCTCCTGTTTTTAAGGGAGCTTTGAGAAAAGTAATGACCAGGAAGCAAAAAAACTGTATTTCACTGTTCAGTACTATGTTTTATACTTTTATATTTTTTCAATTAAAATAGCCATTTAAGCATGGCAGCATATGGTGGAGTTTTCTAAAATAAACACAAACCAAGAACTCAGATAGTGCATGACAGGCACACCATCTCATGAGCTTGCAGCTGTGCAGTTTTTTATGATAGAAGAATATTTTATAATATGAAATTTATTTTATGAAGAAACTAATCCTTTTATTATGAGATGCAGCCAGAGGCTTAAATTTCTTATGATTGTACATCAGTATTTTAACTAATTCACTAAAATATGCTATATTAAGCTTCTATTAAAAATAATACGCAGCTGTGTGCTAACTTTAAGGTGTATCAAGCACAGCTATTAGAATGTACAGATGCTTTATTATAGACTATAAAAATAATTTAAAACTGAAGGTGGGCTGAATCTTATAGTATTGGAAAAATGTAACAGAATAGCTTCCTTTCATAAAGATTTAAATTATTTTTGTTGTTGTTGTGGATTACGTTTGCTGTCTGCTCATACAGTATTTGAAGAAAGTGATGAGAAAAGTCTATTTGTAATTGTAAAATTTATTATTTGTTTGTTTTTATTTAAAATAAGAAAACATGTCTACCAAGTTACATCTTTGAAGTATTAAACAGTATAAGGAGATTTTGATTTTCTAATCTGGAAATGAAGAATCAGTTCATCATAAAATAAAACACAAACCTATTTTACACTATATACTACATTATATACTATATTCACTAAAGTATGAATAATGAGGAATTCAACGTGTATTCAAACTGAATTTCAAATTTCAAGTAATCCGTGTTTCCAGTTGAACTGTTTATGTCTATAAAGTAAATGTAACTTTGAATTCACTTTAAATCCCCACAAATCACAACTTAGTGAATAACCGTGTTAGATCAATTACAAAATTTAGTAAGGCCATCATTAATTTTCATTTTAAGTGGTTTCAATGATTTAAAAGCTTCTTTTATATTTCTACTGAAAACTTTGTTTTTCATTGCTCAACTTTAAATTGAAATGTATTTTTATTCATTTTCTTAATACATGCGTTGCCATGCATATCCATGATACACACTTACACAGAGAGAGCTAAAAATACCAAAGAAATACCAAAGAAATACCAAAATACCTGTAAGTGTAGGCAAAGACAAGTAATGCTAATGCATTCAATATGGCAGTTTCCAAGATGGCAGATGGAAAGTGTAACAGAAACATGTGTCGCTTGTATACCTGCACACAGATTTCACATTGGTAATGATTAAATCGATTAATCTAAAATTAAACATCTTGTAGGTTTTCGAGTGGTGCCTGAGTTTTGACTTATGTATAAGTCAACGAATTTAATTTATATAGTAAGACAAGTTGAATCCATATCACATGGCTTAAATCTTGTTTGATGGCTGGCCCGTGCTTAATATCTGATATCAGTGATATGTAAGAAAAAAAACAACTGAAATTCTTAACTGTTAATTTAAAGTGCATCAATGTACAAGGCACAGGTTTTTCAAAATTCTTTTTTGGCAGGAAGAATGAGGATATAATTATATAGACCCATATATTACTGAAAAAGATACAGAGAGAAATACATACATCCATATAAATAATGTTCATTTTCAAAAGGTCAACTTGAAACAAAAATGCTTTCATGTTAAATTCTTCAAGTCTGGTGTTTTTTCTTTGTATTAACTGTGTCTCATATGTCAAATAAGCATTTCGAATACTACTGGTGCATAATCTGTTTAGAGGATACAACAATCAAGCTAGCTTGGAATGTTGATTTCTATGACTTCAAAAAATCCTAAAGAGATTGAAGTAATTATCATGCACGAACAGTAACAAAACAATAAATGTGATAACGGGAGAAGCTTAGTTTTGATATAAATTGTGGGAAATATTGACATGCTGGAGACTGCTAGTCAATATCATAATGTTTAGGAAAATAATTTCACCAGCTGCCAGTATCAAGCCACAATACATCCAATACAGTGTGTTTGACAATCAGAGCTCACGATAATTCTGGACCTGTCTATGTTCACCAACATATTCCAGAGTATATTCTTTATAGTACTTAATGTTTGCTGGGCAGCATTTTTGAGTGATTCCACCGATAGCATGATTTGGATTAGGATGAATGGATACAACTTGCCAGGACTACCCAGGGGATATTCTTTGGATGTCTCTACTCTCTGAGTTAGGAAATTTGAGAGGGGAGGAACAGGAAAAGTGTATGTGGAAAATGACTGTTGATGAGGAGAATGCTGGGAACATAATCATGACATGAAGTATTTTTTTCTAGTAAAGTAGTTTTAAAGAGTTACTCCAAGCACAATGGCCACTTTGATTTGAAGTGGTCAGGGTGATTAGAATCTTTATGTGCAGTGTTTCAATTGGAAATACTGTCTATACAGAGAGAGCTGAAGTTTCTGCTGGAGGTAGAGTTCATGTGTTCCTTCCTTCTTATTAAAACAATATTTTTTGGTTGGAGAAACCCTTAATTCTTTTTTCTTTACATGTCAATAAATCTTTTCAGAAATGTCATGCATTGCCCCAACTGAAACTAACTGACTTAAACTAAAGGGACATCATGTGGTCTTCCTAATCCAAGTCCACAGATTATCTTTAATTTTCTGATTTTGCTTGGCAGCATTTTTGTTCTATAGAATAATGCAAAAAATGTTTTCTTGAGGGTGTTTAGAATCCAAATGAACATAAAATTATGAAGCTATCGTTTTACAAGAAAGTTCAATGAGGATTAAAAAGAATGCTACATTTCCCGGTCAGGACGCATCATTGCAGAAAATTTGAAATTGATTTCAATGTTGATATGAAGTGCAGTCTACTGTCTACACTAATGAACACTGTTTTGAAGAGAAAGTGACATTTGTAATGGTTTAAAGTCAGTAAAAATTAAGAGATTCATTCCTTGACTAACTGTGACTGGCAGAGTTCAATACTCAAAGTAAATTACAGTTGAGAGGAAATAGTCTACCAGATTGGTTTCTGTTTATAAACAGACATGCTTAAAAGAAAACAGCAGTCTCCGCTCAATTGCAATTCAATGAAAATTTATCAAAACAGCAAGAAAAAAGATAAGATTTCTGGATACCAATAACATAGTTCATAGACATAACTATATGAAAGACCTATTTAAGGAATAATGCATGATATTTAAGATCAAACTTTTTTAAGGCATTACATAAATTTAAAAAAAGAAAAACTTTTTTTTCTAATGATACAATTTTTATGCGCGTAAAATGTAGCATTTTATGCAATAACTGAAATTAAAAAAAACTAATTTTTAGCTAATGGTTCATTTTATTTCATTTCAAACTATTATATTATGTGAGCTTTGAAGTTGGTGTTTAGTGAGTACACTTGATACACACACACACAAACACAGACAAATATATATATAGTATTCATAGAATACAGTCCTAAATCTGATTAAAGTCCTCTGGTGGGACTGAAACGTCGATCTTTTAAACTGGGACTATAATAAAGCTTTGGAATTTTACTTTAAAGCTTCACTTTATACAGGGTTGTTTCTTAATTTGCACTGAATGCACTTTGTACTGAACACACTTTGGTTTGTGAACACAAATATTTTTGGCATTTGTGTCTCTCTTTGAATACTGCATATCTTGAAGCCCTGGTTATTTTGCACCCGGCAATGAACTTTATAGGCTGAGTGCAAGGATCCACAGCAATATATATATATATATACACACACACATACATAGACACACACATATGTAAAATTAAGTCTGCCATAACATATTTAATCTTGAAAATATAATTTTCTCATAAAAATCTATTTGTTTTTCAGAATTTTCGAACACAACTCTTACCTCTCTGGGCGAAACTTGTGCCTGTGTGGCCTTTGTAAATCCCATCGTTGACATTCTTTGCCTGATTCTGTGTAATCCATCGGCCCTCTATAGTGCTCACCATTACAAGCCACACATTCCACTAAAAGTATATATTCATTTGTCAATTATATTTCTTCATTAGCACAACATTGTTGGATATACTGTACATTTTTGCCTGTCGTAATGTGAACTATATAACCAATTTAAAAAAAACTGTACATATAACTCAAAATCTGTAAAATGTACTTAAATTCTTAAGTTTTAGAACTCTAGTTTGAGCACTTTGATAAGATATTCTGCCACAATAAACTCAACTTACTGTAGCATGCAGAGTAAAGCACCTATATAAATGTAGATACAAAAAAATAACTGGATTTCAATGAGTTGTTTTACACTAAGCTTGCATATAAGCTAAGCAGTTCTCCAAAATGTTTTATGTCTAGTAATGTGATGCAAAAAAAAGAACCTTTCAAAAAATACATTGCCAATTACTTGGCTGGCACTTTAGCCCTTCCTCTTCTACCATGTAGTTCATTACAAATAATATTAATTATAATAAATTAGGGAAATGGACAAGCAAATGGCAAGGGAGATTCAATGTTAACACATTCCAAGTTTTGCATTTTGGAATGAGGAATGCAAAAGCAAATTATACCCTTCATAGGGTTAAACTAGGAATAGTGGTAAATATATAGCAATGCTAATATTGCATTTTGAATATGTCAGGTTTTCTAGGCATATACCATTTTTTTTGCCTTCTGAATCAACAGCAGAAACATAAACTGTTTTTGCACTACCTTTGCATAACATGTAATGTTATGCGACTGCTTATGCACTTTGTATGACACATTATAACAGAAGTTTAATGCGCACAGGGCCAGCGCCTTAGGGTGCACCAGCACAGTGGGCACAAAGTCCGGGTAGCCGGCAGGAGGAGAGCATAGCATGGCCACATGGACAGTAGTAAAAGGACAATGGATAAGAGGAGAAAAGGAGACACACAATATGGGCTGGGGAATGGGAAAAAAAGAGTCACAAACGGGCTGGAGAAAGGGTGAAAGAGACACACAAAAGGGGCTGAGAGGTAAAAGGCACACAAAAGAGGACGGGGAAGGTTAAAAGAGACAAACAAAGGGGCTGGGGGGAGTGACACACACTGAAGTGTTTGGGGAGAAAGAGACACATCAAAGGGCTAGGTTGGAGAAAGACACACAGAGGGACTAGGGGGGAGAAAGAGACACACCGAGAAGCTGAGGAAAAGAAAGACATACAGTGGGACTGAGGGGAAGTAAGAGACACACAAAGAGGCCGGGGCATAGTAAAATACACATAGGCTATGGGTAGGTTATAAGAGACACATAAAGTGGGAAAATGCTGGTGAGATACTATAAAATGGGGTATAAAACACAAAAAGGTGATAGGATACATTAATGTGGGTAAGGCATTCAAAAGAGTTGATAAGAAACAATAAAGGGGTAAGAAACTTAAGAGGGGGTTAAGAAACACAAGAATGAAGATGCATTTTTGGGAGGGGAGTGGCAAAATGCATCTTCTCCTGTGTAGTCAAAAAAAAACTTGCACCGGCTCTAAATGGCCGTATATCTTGAATTTATATGAACTGTTTGCACCAGTATTTTCACAAATGTAACAAATTGTTCGCAGGCAGGATTAGAAGGACGTGGAGTATCTGTTAAAAACATGTTTTTATTCATATACTGGGATGCTTGAACTATCCATTCACTTTAAATTTCACTAATTTGTCATATTTTATTTAACACTTCACTAATCATGAATATATGTCTGTCAAAAAATAAATAAGCAAAGATAATCAATCAACAAACTATTCCTACATTTTATACTAACTTTAATACATAAACAAAATTGTCAGAAAACATACAAATATTAAGGGAAAATTGTATTATATATTATTTTTATATCACCCTACATTAATAAAACCACTATTAGTTTCAAAAAAATTTAAAACACACTTTTAGTGATACTGAGCAATGAGCATATAACAAGTAACATCTTACCTTCAGAACAGAAAGGGATGTCACACGCTTCATGACGAACAGCTGGACTTTTTGTGAAACACCAAGGACCTCCTTCTTCTCCTCTGGGATTCCGGCAGTAGTTCTCATTAAGGTCTTTACCTCGATAGCTCGAAGGCAAAAAGCTAGTTTTAAAATGACATTACAGCGTGAGAGTGTGTGCAAATGTTAGAATGAAGATTATTGCATTTCTAATTTTTTAGATGTCTAGATATATTGTTTATTTCATATGAACAAATCTGAGGCTTTAAAATGCAGAACACTTTTACATTTCAAATGGTTGTTTTAATAACACCTGTATTTAAGAACTGGTTGAACACCTTTACCTAATGCTAATCATCGGTTTATGGAGCACAAACTATAACATTTACTATAAACATGAGGTGCACAGCTAATAATGTTAACCCCTAGTGTAAAATATGGAGACCATAGATTTGTAATGTGTAAGCTTATAACAAAAAGATGCAAAGACGCAGTATCTACATGTGAGGTAAATATGAGAATATTTTGAAAAATATCAAAATCATAGTGGTCCACATCATATTCATATATTCATATTTAGCATCAATAAGAACAAAAACTTTGGAACTCACAGCAAGAAAATAATTAAAAATACACACAAACACATATATTTCCAAGAGAAAAAAAGGAAATTATCGGAGTCCTAAATGGACACCTAGGGCAAAAAATGGGCATATGGCCTAGGGTCTGCATCATATAGTATATTTCCAAATAATACAATAGTAATAATATTTCTGCTACACACTTCGATGCTCTCCCTTTATAGCATCTAACAACATAACATAAAAAGGGAATCAACAAGAAGCGATATTTAGGTGAGGTATATGCAACATAATATTTCAAAGACAAGCTTTCGAGAGATACCTCTCTACCCCAGGTCTGAAGCAAGGTCCGTATTGCTTCAGACCTGAGGAAAATAGGTATCTCTTGAAAGCTTGTCTTTGAAATATTATGTTAGTCCAATAAAAGAGGTATTATTGCATATTGCAATATTCTGGTATTTTGGCATCTTGTCTACGGGACTAATATGGCTAATCCAATCTACACTATATATATATATATATATATATATATATATATATAAATCCAAAGGTATGGCTGCACTCACGGTTTAAAAGTCCAAAGTTTAATGAAAAAGCGGTTTAAAACATCAAGTGATCAACGTTTCAGTCACATAAGACTTTCATCAGGATCATCAGGATCCTGATGAAAGTCTTATGTGACTGAAACGTTGATCACTTGATGTTTTAAACCACTTTTTCATTAAACTTTGGACTTTTAAACCGGGAGTGCAGCCATACCTTTGGACTTTTTGGATATTGAAGCTGTCTTTGGTTGGCACCCGGCCATTAAGGGACATTGGAGCGTGAGTGCAGGAGCTACTTGAATTTTTTTATATATATATATATTTATATATATATATATATATATATATATATATATATATATATATGCACTGACTGCTGCCATCAACTGGATACATAAGTATACACGTTTTGTATTATTGCTGGGTGTGGGGTACCTCACCTAAATATTGCTCCACTTCTTGTTGATTCACTTTTTACATATATATTTCCATAATACTTTCCCCTATATGCTTGGGTCATTTAATTCAGAAATAGTATTTCCATGTGTACTGTCTCTGGGTGTGTTAGAACATCTAATGCATTTCTATGTATCAGAACTTTGGTTGTGACTACATTCCACTTACTACTAGCAGGGATCCACTGTCATAGCTTACATGGCACAAGGAGCACAAAGGTCTACATTTACTCTTGCAAAACTACCAAAATACATGTAAATAACCACCAAGTATCAATTATAGTTTGCATGTGTCAGACAT
The DNA here is from genome assembly GCA_933207985.1 of Pelobates cultripes. Classification (NCBI taxonomy): domain Eukaryota; kingdom Metazoa; phylum Chordata; class Amphibia; order Anura; family Pelobatidae; genus Pelobates; species Pelobates cultripes. Next base: position 168,297,999 of record OW240914.1, on the reverse strand, counting down.
GTCAGTGGTAACTTTAGCCATGGTAATGTTACCATACTTAGTAGTATTAATTAACAGCTGACAATGTAAGTAATATTAATTAGCATTTTCTGTTTGTAACAGCTGCCTGTGTGAAATCATTTAGTGCTATAATAATGGTGACAACAGCCTGGTTTGGACTGTATCTGCAGAAAAAGAGTTACATATTTAATAATGAAAAATTATGAATGCATACTAAAAATATGTTTTTTTCAATACAGATAGTGGTGGCTAACACAAACGTATAAGTGAGAAATTTTAATATGTCTGAAAAAAAAAAAACGACAACAAGCTAAACTTGTGACTCTTCACAAATGAAGTAATACCATTGAATGACTATAATGATGGTTACATGTTGAATTTATTCACAGATGAAGTGCAAACTGACCATGATAGAGAACAAAGGAGCAATTAAAAAAATATCCATGTTTATACATTATATATTTAATAAATATATAATAGACATATAAAAATATATAAATATACTTGATCTAAAAACCAAATGACATAAAAATGCATCTATTAGTCTACTGGAAAATATATAGATGATAATAATAATCGCTAATTGTCCCATTGTCCTACCTTTTTGGTTTGTTTAAATCGTTTTCTCGAATATTTTTGCAAGGATGATATTTGGATAAGCCAAACCGCCCCAATGAGGAGTATCTATCTACCTAAATATCTTTTCTATTTTAGATTAAGTGATTCAGCCTACTCAAAACCAGCTTGCACATGCCCACTGAAAACTTTAATGAGCATGTTGTCTATCTGGATACAAGTCATGGTTCAAAATGTAGGAATGTACTACAGATTTTTGTGGTCCTCAGTGTGAAGTTTCAAAATTACAGGAAACTACACTTTACATTCAGTTAACTGACAAGGAAAACTTCAGCGACATAGACATACTATCAGGCAGTAACTTCAAACCAAGATATAGACTATACAAGGTGAAGACTTTAAAATTAAGATTAAATAAGGCACTTTCCTAAAACCGTGTTGTAATTGCTTGCTCTTTGAAGGTATCATTAGGTAGGGAAAAACTCTTCACTCAATTTCTAAGGTTCATGCATTATCCGATGAACAACTTTCAAGCACAATTCTCCAGAAAAACTGCATTTTTGTTCAATTATCCAATAGTTTTTTCCAGGTGGACAGGATTTGGTGCTCCAAATGTTGTGGACTCCAACTCCCCTGATGCTTCGTCATCATTATGGTTGAAAGAGCATTATGGAAGATGTAGTCCAAAACATCTGGAATGCCAAAGGTTGCCTAACCCTGAACTAAATTCTCTGGGTCAAACACAGATACCATGCCTTATCCAAACATGGTGGATCAGTTGATGATGATTACAATCATCCCTGTCGAACATCAAAAGAATGGCCACAGATTATACTTACACTATTTTAATTAATTCAACATTGTGTGAACAATGTTTTATCATTTAACCACCTATCAAATTGTCTTGGTTTAGAGTCTCCTAAATTTCATAAATTCCATAATAAATAAATGTCATAATATATATCTTATAATTGGGCATAATTTCATATTTTTAAAAAGGCGGATAGTTTTTCCATAGCAGATAAGGTACAACCAGTGGCGTACTAAGGGGGGGGCGGGGGGGGCGGTCCGCCCCGGGTGCCACCAGGATGGGGGGTGCCATGGCCAGCCCCCCCGGTCCCCCCCAGCTGCAGCCGCCCGAGCGCTCTGTATAGAGCCTCAGGCGGCTGCAGCTTTGCCCGGGCGGTGCGTCCATGAGGGCGGACCGCACCGCCCGGGCGCAGCCTGAGGAGAGGCTGACAGGAGGGAGCGCTCCTGTCAGCTCCCTCACTGCAGCATGGTCCGACGGGTACAGAGAGCAGCTGTCTCCTGTACCCGGCCGGACTAACAGGAAGTGCACACTGAGTGTTCACTTCCTGTTAGTCCGGCCGGGTACAGGAAACAAAAGCTCCCTGTACCCGCGGATCATACAGGGCTCGGCC